>PVIC010042044.1:0-15968 GCA_004025085.1 Thryonomys swinderianus | reverse complement strand
TTTTTTTTTTTTTTTTTGAGACAGGGTCTCGCTTTGTAGTTCAGGCTGGCTCTGAGCTCACTATGTAGCCCAGGCAAGCCTCGAACTCAGCAATCCTCCTGCTTCTGCCTCCTGAGTTCTGGGATTACAGGCGTGAGCCACCACGCCCAGCACTGTGGTATGTGGTATTGATTGTTGGTGGGTGTGAGTCTCCACGCCCAGCTTTGTATGTGGTTTCCGGGGATCAAACTCAGGACCTTGCACTTGCGAGGCAGGCGCCAGAACCACTGAGCTAATCCTCTGGCCCCATGGATAGCAACTCTTAATACTGATGCCCCACAGCTATAAACGCTTTTAGCTTTTCTGCTTTGTTTCTAACCAAAAACTCCTTTCCAGTGTGGGAGAAAGTACCTCAGTCAGTTAAGGAAAAACATGACATCTAATAGGAGGATAAAGATTCCAGACTTACATGAGATACTTGACCCCATTAGGAATGCTGTCATCCAGGAAGACAGACTGAATTAGCTTCTGGTAAGTGTTACTCAAAACCCTTCTGGTCCGAGACTCCAGCTTTTCATCTGGAATCAATAGAAAAGGATTACCTGGGGTGAACATGGGAGAGAGCGAATACTGGTCTCTAAAGGAGGAGTCTGCTGCCTGTCACAGAGAGGGGAAAGGAGAAATGACATGAAAAGCCCACTAAACTCAAGAGCCAGTTTTCTGATGCTGGAGAAATTGCCCCATTACAGACAGTGGCATTGGTTCTAACCCCTCCAAGGAGCCAGCCTGCTGCGTGGCTTCTTGTAACAGAAGTCATCATATGCTCTGTGGTAGACTTCAGCCCCTTCTGGATTCTTCTCTCCTTCCCATGCTCAGAAAACAACACACACACAAAGTTCACCATATAAATACCCACTAAAGCACCAAGCAAACCATTTTCACACCCCTGTTCTAATCAAGAGGAGGTTGTTTGAAAACAATCCTCCTGATTGTCAAATTCATTTCTCTGTGGGCTTTAAGGCCTGAAGAGGAACTGCTTCATTTAAAGATGCTTCAGCCAGCTTTAGAACTGAACTTTCTCCTCCTTGGAGCGTTTTAACACATTTGGAAAAGACAGAGCTGGTTGAGAAAAGCAAAGTTTCACAACACTCACACTCCTTGAGAGCACATTGCTCCATCGAGGGAAAGGCCCTGAAGCGCTGCTCTCGATCTGATCGTCGTCTTTTCCTCACTGGTTCTTCGAAAAGATCATCGTCATCAACTAGAGACAAAGAGAATTATAAAAGCTTTGAGGCCTGGGCTCTGCCTATGGTAGGAAGAGAACACATTGTGGGGTCATCCTGGTTGGGCCCCTACTTCCCAGAGTCATGGAATGTTTTGCATTTGTTCTAAACTGTAGAATCCAACATATCTCCCCCATGAATAGTTCCTATTTGGAAGTCCTCAGAAGTCTATGCAGCTGGGCATTCCTTACCAAATACTAAGTTTTAGAAAATCAACCAACCGTAAAGAGAAAAGTCTCAAGACAGGGCTGAATATGGGGAAAAGACAGGCCTTCCCATTAGAAGAAAGGATTGACAGAAAGCAGTAATCAAGCCAGGCATGTCTGTAACCTCAGCTACTTGGGAGGTTGAGGCCAGAAAATTCCAAGTCCAAGGCTAACCTGAGCAGCTTAGTGAGACCTTTTTTCAAAATCAAAGGGAATTGGAGAGTAGTTGAGTGGTAGAGTGCCCCACCGGAGGTTCAATCCCCAGGACCAAATAAATAAATAAATAAATAGAATGCAGAGGAAGAGGGACTGGGAAACCAGTTCAAAAATCTCTTCTGAGCTGCACTTTCTTTATCCGTACAATGAGAGATGACAAAAATATAAGCATTATAAGAATTTTGGAAGGTCCTCGTAAGATGGATGCCTTCCAAGATTAAGTTGGGGGGTTTTCCCCTTTCTTCACCAAGAGACCTTAGCTACTGCTTCCTTACACAGCACAGATGGAAACTATAACAGCAGGTCTTTGGGACTCTGCACAGATGAATTCACTCAAGTGGCTTCCCTTGGTCACCAAGTAAAAGGCATCAAGACCCAAAATCATAAGTAAAGGATGCAACCAAAATATTGTCTTTTGGCTACACCCCTTGGTGGTATTCGGCTGGTTCGGAAGATGTAAGAGCCAGGTCCTTGGGGTGGAAACGCAGGCTGGTGCCTTGACGGCTCACACAGCTCTGCCCAGTCTTGCACCTTCCAGCACTGACTCTGCAGCAACCTGCAGCCAGCTCACAGCCACACAGAGCCCAGCGCAGAGCCCCATGTTTTCCAAAGCCAGAACCCCAGCTACATCAGGCTCATGCTGCAGCAGCTGACAAAGTTTGTACTTCTTACCCTTCTGTCTCAGACATTCTCATTGTATGATGGAGCTCAGCTGGAACAATCCACCCTGGCTCAGCCTCAGGACTGCCCAAGAGTTAATACCAAGTGGCTTTGGCTCAGGGCTGGAGCCGGAGAAGAGAAGCAGGAAAGAAGAACACACTGCTCTGGGCCCCACTGCAGGCCGAACCTGCCAGCCCATGCTCCAGGAGGCATCTCTGAATGCCAGGGTGTCTCGAGGACCTGTCTCTGGGAAGAATGTTAAAGGACGGCCACTTTGTAGCTCAGGAACTCTTCTGTGTAAAAACACTTACATCATGTCTTAGCCACATGTGTAAAACGAGAGACAAGCTCATCTATCCAGGGCCCTTATTTAAACTTCTTAAGACCAGAAATTGGTCTGATAAGAGACTGGAAGCTTATTTCTCAACTAAAGCAAAGGCTAAGATGTCAGATAAAGCAGTAAGGTTTAAATCTTTTCAATTTCCAAAATGAAAAAGCATCTGGAAAGGAGAAAGTGTTCCACCTTTGATTTATATCATGCTTGGTAGGACTTTTCTATTAAATGGCAGCTGGAATGTACTGACCTGAGTGTGACTCAAAGCTCTTATTTCCCTTTAACTGCTCAATACTCACCTGACTTGTCCAGCGTTCTGCCCTGAATTACCCTAGGAAAGAGCACTAAGGGTGCAGGGAGGCAGCACCCAGCATGAGCTATGGCTGCTGTTGCTTTTTGCTGCCACAAGGTGTCACTTTTAAACACTTATCCCGCAGCCTGGCCTAGGATGCAGACTCCTTGTTAATTCAGACCAAAGCTAGAGTCAAAGATCTTCTGTGCAAAAGGATCCGTGGGCACTAGGCTCAGCCAAGGGGACTCCAAACCTGCAGCTCTTTCCATTTGCATTCACAGCTGCACTTCGGAGGCTGACCTTCTTTTTAAAAAGGGGTAGGAAATCCTATAAGCCTCATTCCTGAAACAATCTAATTATGAAGAGGCTGCTTCGGTTATGCATCAATATTACAAACTGCCGTGAAAAAGCCATCTCTGACTAAAGAACAAGGTTGGCTGTCCTCAGTCTCAGGCGTTTCCTCTGACCCGACACAGAGTCCCAAACCTTACCTGGGGACAGCTCTGGACCTGCCAAATCCTCTATTTCTGCCATTTCCGGTTTTGTGCACTTCTTCTGTCGTTCCCTCAGAAGACCAGCCTGCAAGGACACACAAGGTACAAGGAGAAAACGGCAGCCAGTAAAAACACAAAAAGCAAAAACCAAGACTGCAAATGTTTGTGCTTTGTTTCTCCCACTAGACCCTAAAAGAACAATGACTATTCTAATTTTTCTTAGAATCTCTACTTTTGACTTAAGTATGACAAAGGTCAACGTGGGATCATAGTTTTTCTGTAATACTTGCATCCGTATGGCCTCTGATTTTTAGGTAACTCACTCTGAAGTGAGAATAAACTTCTTTTGGCCAGATGAAGTCAAGCTGTATTGCTTCGGCAGTTTGGTGATGTCAGTGCTCCAGACGGGTAACCTTTGAGCCCTATGCCCGTGATATTTACTTCCAGCAAGAACCTGGGAGGCAACTGGAACTTGCAGTATTCCTAGGGCTGTGTGGGAAGGGATGAAGGAAGATACAGGAGGTTCCTTCATCTCCACCCCTGGAAGAGAATGTAGGGAGCACCAAGATAGCTAACCTTCTTACTTGCTGTTTCTGTTGGGAGCTTTCAGCAATGTATTTCAAAAACAGTCACCGGCCTTTCTGAAATATGCAAAATCCCTCCTGACAGGTCAAACTCCATTAGCCTCACAGGCCGTTAGTGACGGAGATTGTGCCTCATTTGCACATGAACCCCAAATTAAAATGAAAACTCAAAAGTCATCAGTGAAACAGCTTCTTACCCTCAGTTTGGGCTGCAGACTTGAAGGGACTGAATGGCTTCTGTGCCTGGTATGTTTTGGTTGAATGTGGTATGGACTCCTATTCTGTGCAAGGTCCTGAGCTCTCCCCCTCTCTCCCTCTCCTGCAGCTCTTTCCAGCCGCCCCACTTGATGTTTCTCCTAGGCCTCCCATGCTTCCCCAACATGTCAGGTGCCCTTCCCCCTCCTCTTCTCAGATAATTCCTGTTTTTCCTTCAAGATCTGTTTTGACAGTTCTTCTGAGAGATGGTGTCTAGATTTCTGACCATCCCCCTATGTGATCACTGTTCCACGTACACCATGTTATTCTGATGACTCAGTTTTCTTTATGTCTGTTCCTCCTTATTGTACCCTGAGCTTTTGGAGGGTACAGAACTGGATTTTTTTGTGGGGGTATTTCTACCAAATCCAACGACAGCAATAAGTGCTGAATGAATGGGAAGCTTTCAGTGAGATACAACACAGAAGGAAGTTTAAATTTAAGTGTAAATTAGAGTCCACCACGGTGGTGCTCACCTTTATTCACAGCACCCTGGGAGGCTGAGGCAGAAGGATTATAAGTTTGAGTCCAGCCAGGGCAACTTAGCAATTTAGGGGGAACTTGACTCAAAATAAAAAATAAAAAGTGGACTGGGGTGTAACTCAGTGTGAAGGCCCTGGTCCAATACCTAGTATGGCTATATAATTATATATTTTATTATATATAAATAATATATTATATATAAATAAAAATTTTTTTTTGAGACAGGGTCTCGCTTTGTAGTTCAGGCTGGCTCTGAGCTTACTATGTAGCCCAGGCAAGCCTCGAACTCAGCAATCCCCCTGCCTCTGCCTCCCAAGTGCTGGGATTACAGGTGTGAGCCACCATGCCTGGCTCTGTGGTATGTGGTATTGATTGCTGGTGGGCGTGAGTCACCACGCCCAGCATTGTATGTGGTTACCAAGGATTGAACTCAGGACCTTGAGCTTGTGAGGCAGGCGCTGCAACCACTGAGCTAACCCTCTGGCCCTAAATAAATAAAATTTGAGTCTTGCCTTAAGGGGTAAAACCAACACTAAGAACAAAAGGACAAGTATGCAAATGAAGCAGCATTCATCATCGTGAAGTATGCTTTAAAGACCTTGTAATGCTTGACTGAAGAAGGGCAGACTCAGGTGAAGCAGCTCACGGGGAGAGGATTTCACAGTGGATCCAAATGCATGATTGGGAGACGCATGCAAGAGAAGGGATGAGTATTTCCCATGATTCCAAGAGGTAGAGATAGGCCGATCAGGTGGAAGGTTCAGGAAAGTATTTTGGCTCAACAGTTCCAAGCACAGGAGTCCTCCCTTATCTGTGCTTTTGTTTTCCATGGTTTCAATTACCCACAGTCTACTGTGACCCAAAAAACTATTAAATGCAAAGCTCCAGAAACAAGCAGTTCATACATTTTAAATTGTATACCATTCTGAGTAGCATGACAAAATCTCACACCAGTCAACTCTATCTAGTACATGAATCATGCCCCTGTTCAGCAGATCATGGTGTACCTGTGTGTGTGATACCAATCATCAGCTGCTGAACAAACAGCCCTGTAAGCTATCAGATCAACCTCTGCAGAAACACAGTATCTTTATTCAAGTAGCCCTTATTTTCCTTGATAATGACCCCAGTGTAGGGATATTGGCAACTCAAATATACCAAAAAGAAGCCACACACTGGGAGTCTTGGAATGGATTTCCCAAAGATGGGGGATTATTGAAATCAAAACTGCCCAAAGTAGAATGAGCTCCCTTAGAAAATAATTTGTTTTCTGCCATGAGAGGGACCTGAACATAAACTCTATGATCATCTGACAATGGTTCTGGACAAGATGACTCTTAAGGCTTCTTCACTTTGTTCTCACTTGAAATGTTCAGCAGAGAAGCTGACAGTGGAAATGTTCTGTGAGGTCACTACATCTCATGAGTGACAGCAGTTTCAGTTTGACTTGCTCAGCTGAAAGTGTTAAGGCATCTCAAAACCTAGGTGAGCAAAGAGGAAAATAAGGTAGATGAAATTCTACATGGGCAAGAATATAGTAATGCCTGTCAGTAACTTTATATACACAATGAATTAACAAAGAGAGGGTCAGGGATTTAGCTCAGTTGCACACCTGCCTCTCAAGCTCAAGGTCCTGAGTTTGATCTCCAGTACCAAAACAAACAAACAAACAAAAAAACACAAACAAAAGAGAGTTGATATTCTCTGAGGAGAGTAGTTTAATGAGCTATAATCACACAAAATATTAGGTGTTAAATCAACACAGAGTACCCTGGAGACAAAAAAAAAAAAAACACATCATCCTACTGGTGGACAAAACTGAGTAGACCACCAGGACAATTTGCGTTCATGAATTCAGATTCCAGGAGAAATCGTGGAGTTAGATGAAGTCCAGAAAAATTAATTGACCAAGTTACGGCATTACCACCATGCAGACACTGAGGTTAAGGATTTTCGACCTGAGAGGGATGGGGATCAAAGTGCCTTAGAAAAGTGGAGTTGAGAAAAGCAGGCTGTTCACTGAAGTCTGGAAGCAGTTCTGGCTTCTTTTGAGACCACAAGAGCTTCAGTTCAAACTATCTGACTTCATTCACTACATCAACAGTGTACAGCAGCCAGCAAGTGTTGTTAGCATGGGATTATCCAGGACTGGAAGAGGATTAGCTGCATGTAAAGGAAACAGTAACCTATGAGCTTCCCACTGTGGTAGCATCCACAGTACTAGCATGAAGAATGTGTGGCCTCTAACTAAAATTGAAGGAAAATGGAAATTATCTGAGATGTGATTATAGAAATTTGGACTTCAAATTCTTTCTACCATGTTCAAAGACTGACAAGAAGGAACCATTTAACTGAAAAACCAAGACAACAGAAAAGGGAAAGGAATCATTCACAAAAGAATAAGGAAGTAGAAAGAAAAAATATAAAGCACCTAAAGAGCCTACAAAAATGGGGGTGATGGCTTAATGGTTTGGATAGAGTCTTTGGGTTGAACTGAATGATAAGGTAAAAAAGACATAAAGCTAGAAATCAATTTGAAGCTTCTCTTCTGATTTTGCACCAATCAAAAGAGCTATAGGTGAGTCAGCTTATCACTCTGGACCTCAGATTTCCCACCTGTAAATAAAATATAAACTAGTCCTTTACATGTGAGGTAACCCTTTACATGGGTGCTAACAGGTGAAAATTCTCATTGTGAAATGCCTGTCACTGAAATCAACAATATATGAGTGATTAGGAATTGTGTGGTTAAAAGTAACACACCTGAGGATTCTATAATGTCAAATTCATTGTGTTAAAGGTAAAATGACTTACATGGGCCTACTATTTCTCAGATGATGCTGGAATCTACTTCCCCCAAAAGAGGGGCAGTAAAGGTGGTATATACTATGAAAATTTGGCTTCTGTTGAGAAGCTATTGAAAACAGCCCAAACCTACTGCTCAGATAGGCATGGTTCCATATGTGCAGCTTATTTCACCCATATTTCAATGATGTGGTTAGCACATCAGTTTTGCTTTTAGTACTTATTTACATTCATGTGCACTTGAGCCTGAGAATAGCATCTTTTAGGTGAGACTGTACACAGTTAGCTTAGATGCACAAGGTTCTGCACAGACCTGGTTTCCTGTTAAGTAATTGTGACTTTTGACAGTTATTTTTACTTCTCTTACTTGCCCTTTCTTCTGTTTATATTTGCTTATAATGTAACAGTCATTTCTACACTGTACTAAAACAGATGCAAATAGTGGAATTGAAGAATGCTAGGACTCCTTTTTTTACAGTTATGGACACTGATGTCAACTGATGAAAAGGGTCTTGTTTAAGGTTGTGCAGTAAGGTAATGGCAATAAGAACAGAAGTTTGTTTTTTCTTTACTATAAGTTCAATGTTCTTTTTATTACTCCGCATAGCCTCTAACAGATGCTGCTTAAGCAAGGCCTCTGGAGCTGTACATAGGAAAAGGAAAGGTGTAGTGCCCACAAATGCGGGTTCTCTCAAATGCATGACAAAGGCACTTCTTGGGAATGAAGGCTGTGGAGTAGAAGGTAGCACGGCAGCCTAAAAGCATGAAACAGGAGCTACTGCCTGCAAGTCTAAGGTACACTCAAAGTAAACTGAGCCAAAGGTAGGGGGAGAGAACCGAATGTGTTTATTACACACTACAAGCATCCTGATCTCTTCCTCTAGTTCTTCTCTAGTCAGAATTTCATCTCCCCTATTGTTGTGCCATTATTTTATCCCAATATTATTATTTTATTTTCGTTTCCACCCTCTGTCTCAAAAGTAGAACTAATAGCCAGGCGTGGTGGCTCATGCCTATAATCCCAGCACTAGGGAGGCAGAGACAGGAGGATTGCTGAGTTCGAGGTTTGCCTGGGCTACATAGTGAGCTCAGGGCCAGCCTGGACTGCAAAGCGAGACCCTGTCTCCAAAAAAAAAAAGGGGGGAACTAATAGGGCTGGAGGATAATAGGATCTCGCAAGCGCAAGGTCCTGAGTTTGATCCCCAGTAACCACATACAATGCTGGGCGTGGAGACTCACGCCCACCAGCAATCAATACCACATACCACAGTGCCGGGTGTAGTGGCTCAAGCCCGTAATCCCAACACTCGGGAGGCAGAGACAGGAGGATTGCTGAGCTCGAGGCTTCCCTGGGCTACATAGGCCAACCTGAACTAAAAAGCGAGACCCTGTCTCAAAAAAAAAAAAAAAAAGTAGAACTAATAGAAAAAATAACAAAACATTCGCAAAATAAAAAAATCATTAACGCTGGCTTAGTTCCTACAGTGGTTAGTACACAGTAAGTGCTGAATAAATGTTTGTTGAACAAATGACATGGTAGGGATTATATTTACTTTCTACACTGGCTGTCAGCTTAATCAACAAATGTTTGCTAAGTGTCTACCATGTGCCGTTGTTACAATTGCTGGTGAAACAGCAGGAAGAAAATAGGCACAATGTCTACATACTCTATCCCCCACAATAGTGCAATGAGATTACTCTGGATTTCAAGTAACCGAAGATGCTGTGCCATTGTCCCCGGTAGTCTTTGGTCAACCTTCACCCCTCCTTCAGAGATGTAGGCTACAGAATGAAGTGTGGAGGACACTCTTCATAAAATGATGGGATGTTGGGAAAATTTATGATGTGTTTCCTTTCCAAGTATTAGGTTTTGGTTAAAGTATATTTTCTAACCATCTTATTGGACATTCCACTGCTCTTCCAAACTAAGGATGTTCCAAAGGAGCATTTTAAACACATTAGCTTTAAAGGAAAAGGTGAAACCTGGGCCTTGAAAGCCAGGGAATGAGGTGGGGGTCAGCACCAGCACATCAGCCAGGGTGCTGGACATTATCGGTGTGGCAGCCAAGAACCGTTGGAATGACATGTTTTTCTCTAACATTTTCCCCTGGGTGAATACAGGAGTAAAGCAGCAGATATTTTTCATAACGAAAATTAGAAATTTTTCATATTTCTAAAAAATAAATTTTGCTCCTCTAGTACTCCTCTCCTGAGCCTGTCAAAACTAATGAGGCATACGATAACACTTCCTTTCTCATTAGAAATTCATACAATGCCCGGAAATACCTGCACTAGCTGCTTTCTTTTGGGAGAAATGATTAATGACTTGTTTAAAATTATACTGTCAAGTAACATTCAAATTCAAACTAATTCTCCTATTTCTAGTCTACTGGCCTTTTACATTGCCTTAAAATTCACTTATACAAACAGAAAGGTAAGATTCATTTTCCTCAAGAAATAAATTATGAAGTCTAATCTAGGAAGAGTGACAAATCTCCCATACAGAAAAATTCTCAGTAAATTATATAGATACTTAACTTTCAGAAAGGGGGATTTGACTCCCCAGCTCTGAAACTCCTTCTGAAACAGAGTATGTGGGTACTCTGCATAGCTCCTTTCATTTTGCCAGGATTCAAGGCCAACGCTAACAGTCATGAGTCACAGTGCTAATCTGTGCCCTCCCTACAATGCTGTCTGCCCTTCCTCCCCAAGCCATAACTTCAGTCTAAACATGAGCAACACATCAGAAATGCCAATAGAGAGGCATTCCATAACATGTTTGACCAATACTCCTTAAAACAATCAAGGTCATCAAAAACAAAAAAAAAATCTGAGAAAGCTGTACAGCCAAGAAAAGCCAAAGGAGAATAGCAAACCAATGCAAGGTGATATTCTGGATAGGATCCTGGAATAGAAAACTGATGTTAGATATAAACTATAAAACTTGAATAAATTATGAACTTTATTGATAATAATGAATCCACATTGGCGAAGTACCATGGTAATACAATAAAGGAAACTGGGTATAGATTAAGAGAACACTCTGAACTATGAACTATACTCTTAATTTTCCTGTAAGACTACAATGTTCTAGCTGAAGATTTAGCTCCGTGGTTCTGGCACCTGCCTAGCAAGCGCAAGGTCCCTGGTTCAGTGCCAGGTAACCACGTATAACAATACCAGGTGTTGAGACTCATGTCCACCAGCAATCAGTACCACATACCACAATGCCAGGCATGGTGGCTCATGCCTGTAATCCAGTACTCAGGAGGCAGAGGCAGGAAGACTGCTGAGTTTGAGGCTTACCTGGGCTACATAGTGAGCTTAGTGCCAGCCTGAACCTGTCTCAAAAACAAACCAACAAACCCAAAAAACTAGAATGCTCTTTTAAAAAGTCTATTAGAAATAACCACATGTTACAGTATAAATTGCGTAAGAGAAACAACTTACCCAATATTTCTGGACTGAAAAAGTGGCCCAAACACTTTTCTGCTTCAGTTCCAGGAGTCTACAAAAGAGAATGACAGCAGCTTTTCTGTCTTGGTAGAGATATTTGGAATCAGCTATATAAGGGGTACAGTCAAGAGGCCACATTTATATAGCAGAAGTGAAAGTAACTTGTCACTGGGGAGTTATTCACCACATTCTCTTCCCACAAATACTGATTGTGCTATTTTCTCCTCCTAATTAAAATAAAAGTATACCATGAACCAGGTCCTGTGCGCCTTTCTTCTCTGCTCCCTCTTTCTACAAGCAGGCTGATCAGAGTCATCTTTCCTTTCCAGTCTAGTTACTGCATCCACCCTGTAGCTTCTTTGCTTTGAAGGTAACACCATGCAGTGGACCTGACTCATTTGAAACATCAGAAAGATGCCCCACTTGCAAGAGAGACAAAATACTGGTTCCCAGACACACAAGATGAGATATGCCTGGGAAGATGGAAAATGTAAACCAATTCTTGACACAAAGTCTTGAAATTCACTGAAAACACCCCTAGATTGTTTGGTTACACAAATTGATGACATCAAGCTTTAAATAGCTCTTTCAGAAACTTAAAGTTTAGATCTATGTTTTCAAAAATAAATGTTTTTAAAGTGCCTTAGAATAAAGAACAAGAAACAATTCCTAGTTCACTGTGCTAACAACCTAAAGGATGACCCTGAGTACAAGAAGGCCATTCTTTGAACTTTAGCTCCAATCTGTGCACCTTTAGAGTGAGAAAGAAGGAACATGAATTCAAGAGTCCAAACAAGTTTACGGCTAAATCTGAGAGGTACCTCTCTGTGGGAACAGAATAGAGAAGGTGTCTCTTACATGCTAAGAGGATTTTTTGTTTGTTTGTTTCTTTGTTTGTTTGAGACAGGGTCTCGCTCTGTAGTTCAGGCTGGCCCTAAGCTCACTATGTAACCCAGGTGAGCCTCGAACTCACAGCAATCCTCCTGCTTCTGCCTTCCAAGTGCTGGGATTACAGGTATGAGCCACCACACCCAACATTGTGGTATGTGGTGTCGGGGATCAAACTCAGGACCTTACTCTTCCCAGGCATACGCTAGAACCACTGAGCTAAATTCCTGGCCCAGAGAGGATTTTTAAATAGTGTTTTGGGGTAGGATTTAAGAGGACAGGTTAGGGAATGGTGAGCCTGTGGCTTGCTGATGTGTTCCCTGTGACTCCTTGACATGTCCTCTGGGGCTGCTCGTGACCTGTGTTTCTCTAAAATAGGGGATGGGCTTATTTGAGCTGGCAGCGTACCTGTCCAGGTTCTAGCATCCTTGAAGGCCAACTCAGTTATTCCCAGGGCAATTCTCAAGACCTCTTGATGCATTTTTATTCTAAAGGCAGGAGTTCAGAAAATGAAGAATCAAAATGTGGAAAGAACTGAAGATAAGTCTTTATAGAGTACAATCTTCAAAACTGCTATGAACTTTATTGAATTTTGGACCCCTGAAATCAAAGAATGAATTTTAAGGAACAATGGAGGCTACAAGTAGGAAAGATGTATTGAGAGGTAGCCCCTGAGAGATTGGAGGGCATCCCAAAATTTGGTTACCACCAAAGTCTTTTGTTAGGACTAATTTACATAAGAAAATCAATATGTGGGTGTAACATGGGTCAGACTATAATCAAAGTAAAGCTAATCAGCTAATGTTGATCCAATAGGAACATGGGGCATGTGGCATGAATATAAGAAAAGAACAAAGGCATTTTGGGGAGGGGATAGGTCCAGATGTTCTGGTCACCCACCTGGCTGATTATCTGGAATTTACTGGACCAAGTGATACCAGCCATAGTACAATTTCAAGTTATTGTTTATTCTTCAGGAAGAACGTAGGCCTGGTCACTGTATCTTTTTCTGGCCTTTAACAGAGGCACCTCCCAACAGTTTTGGTGTGTTTTCATCCTGTGAACTGACTCTCTCTCAAGGGTCCATCCCAGTCTATATATTAATTTCTGTCTAACTTAGCTGCCTATAATATTCTTTCCTCTGAAGAACTATCTCTTACTATGACTGGGATAGAATAGGCATAGTTTTAATCTAGCTGCTTTGAGCTAAGGAAAGTCAGCACAGGGAAGACTGCAATTAGGGACCTTTGCCTGAAAGTCTAATGGGCTCAGATAGAAATCATGTTGTGGGTTAGCCATTATGAACCCTCTATATAAGGTCAATCTAGTGGATCTTGGTAAAAAGAAGTTGGCAATTTTGTTGTTGGTTTTATCTGTATGATCACTTGGAGTTTGGCAGCCTCTAGGTGACCATAAACAAAACTTACTAAAAAGATTGAGGCCGGTACAACCAAGGCATGAGCACTAGAATGAAAGGCAGATTGGGGAAAGAACTACTTCTAGACACTGCTTTTAAGGACTGGAATATGGATTATTACTAGCCCAGTCTTAGACTCTTCTACTGATGGAGGTTATTTTAGGTCTGATATTTTTGTTATAAGCTACTCTACTTTTAGCTGTAAGAAGATGGAGAGTTTCGTTGTTCTCAAGGACTATTTTAGCTAAGGAATTTAAAGACTCTTACTGAGCTTTTATAACTTTTACTTTAGCTTTCTAGACTTATTGAACCATCACAGTGGTTAGCTATAGGTGTAGTTGGAAACTGTTGGAAGGGGTCAGTGATCTGAGCCCCCTTTTTATAGCCTTTATTATTATGGTACTATTTTTACCCAACTTTTGGTTATATCTTTTTCTTGGGTGTCTAAGACCAAGTTAAAGAGAGACCTGTGTTCATCAAAATTAACCTCTTGTTGTCTATCAAGGTCAATTATGGCTCTTAGGTATTATTTTTGGCACCATGTACAGGATGACTATATAGCCCCATATGGCCTTGAACTCACTGTGGGACCCAGGTTGAATTCACAGCAATCCTCATGCCTCAGCCTCCCAAATGCTGGGATTTCAGGTGTGTGCCACCATGCCTGGCTAGTTTTTACTCTTAAAACATATTTTTGACTACTTTAACAGGTTTTATAAGGTGAAACTATAGTAACAAGAATTAAGAATAACTGTATAGTTCTGATAAATTTAGGAAACAGTGTTCACAAATAGACATCACCCAATATACAAGTGTATCTCATTAATACAATAACAAATCCTAGTTTAATCAAAACTATTAGATGTATTTCAAATTTAAATGTCAGGACCAACTTTAAAGAGATGGCAAATTTTGATCATTTTATATGTTTAAGGTCTAAAAATATATTATGTAAGAGAGCACCTCTTTTTTTTCAGACAGGGTCTCACTTTGTAGTTCAGGCTGGCTCTGAGCTCACTATGTAGCCCAGGCAAGCCTCGAACTCAGCAATCCTCCTGTCTCTGCCTCCCGAGCGCTGGGATTATAGGTATGAGCCAGCATGCCCAGCACTGTGGTATGTGGTACTGATTGCTGTTTGTGGTATCAAACCAGGGACCTTGTGCTTGCTAGGCAGGCGCCGGAACCACTGAGATAAATCTCCGGCCCCTAGAGAGCACCTCTTAGTTAACTTGTATGTATTAAACTTATATAGTCTTAACTCTTGCCAGGAACTTAGCTCAGTGGCTCTGGAGCCTGCCTCATAAATGCAAGGTTGCAAATTTGATCCCCAGTACAAAAAAAAAGTCTTAACTCTATAAACTTAACTTTGAAGCTTATATTCACTGTATAGTCATATTTTTAGATGTATATATAGCATATATATCTAAATATTAAACTATGTCATAAACTAATTTTTTTATTTAACCAGTACGGAACTGATTATTGAAAACAGTTTATAGGTTAACATTTAAATATTTTAACCCTTTTAACACCCACTTTTTAGTAATCATAAGTTTAACAATAAGTACACTGAGATTTCTGCCTATAAAACAAGGGGGAAAATAAAGTATCCTTTTTAATCCTTGTTTTTTATGTCTTCAGAGGTCCTCCAATGATTCTCTGCTCCAAAGCTGCTAGCTGGCTATCTAGAGAGTGACCCCTAAGGAGCACTCTTACTTCTTCTGAAAACTTATATGTGTCAATGTGTTTTTAACTCCAGAGTGTTTCCAAAAGCACAAGCTACAATTAATTTTTGCTACAACAGCCTTGTTGAAGAAAGAAAGCACTGCTAGTGAAAATTAAGCCAGTGTTCAAAAGACCCAAATAACTGCTTCACAACTTTTTGATAGAGATTAAAAGAGAGGAACAAAAGAACAGATTGGAAGTGTTCTAAGTATATTGTTTAGAGCTTGCTTTTTTTTGTTTGTTTGTTTTGTTTTTTTGAGACAGGGTCTCACTTTGTAGTTCAGGCTAGCTCTGAGCTCACTATGTAGCCCAGGCAAGCCTTGAACTCAGCAATCCTCCTGTCTCTGCCTCCTGAGTGCTGGGATTACAGGTGTGAGCCACCACGCCCGGGACTAGAGTTTGCTTTTAAATTTTAAGACTCTGAATCAAGAAGTCCTAAAAGCTAGTCTGCAAAAGAAATCTATCACCTCTGGGTTTAGATAGAGACAAGTAGTCTCTGCCCTTGGGCTTCTCTGAAACGCTGGGTGCTCTCTACCTGATCACCTAGGCAATCTCTCTTAGAAGCAAGACAAGGCTAGGATTATTCAAAACCTACTCTAAAGATTCCTGTCTCATCTGCTTTGGACGGGAGAACCGGAAAACCCTCACGTGGGTGAAGTAGGTCCCTGTGCGTTTCCTGATGCGCTGCTAGGGATCTGAAATTTGCTGGAGTCATAGAATAACTTCCAAGCCACCTTCGCGTTGTGCATTGTATGTTTGGATCATGTTTGGGAGATTGAGTCTTCCGCAGCTGCTTTTTGCTAGCATTTTAGGAATTGCTGGAGGAATATATATTTATCAACCAATATTTGAACAATATTCCAAAGATCAAGAGACATTAAAAAAGAAACT
>PVIC010042043.1:0-15967 GCA_004025085.1 Thryonomys swinderianus | reverse complement strand
CAAAAAAAAAAAAAAAAAAAAAAAAAAAAAAGGAGCCGGGTATGGTGGTATGATCCCAGTACTCGGGAGGCAGAGGCAGGAGGATTGCTGAGTTCCAGGCTTGCCTGAGCTACATAGTGAGCTCAGGGCCAGCCTGAACTACAAAGCCAGACTCTGCCTAAAAAGGGGGGGGGGGCAGAAATGTAGCTCAGTGGCGCTGCACCTGCCTGATAAGCACAAGGTCCTAACTTCAATCCTCATTACCACAAAAAAAAAAAAAAAACAGATTGTTGGCATTCTGGGAGCCTAAAACAGGAAGACCTAACCTAGCCTGGGCAACTTACTGAGACCCTATTCTATAATAAGAAAGCGGTCTGGAGATATGCTTGAGGAGAAAGCCCTGGGTTTATTCCTTAGAGCCATGAAAAGTAAAAGAGAAAGGACATAGATTCTTCTCTTCCTGAGTGTGATAATTCATTTTTTCCTCATTGTGCTTTTTTTTTTCTCTAGGTTGATGCTGTAGGATCTAGCATCCCTGAGTTAGAGCGTCAGATAGAAAAACTCAGTAAGGTACTGTACTTAGGACTTCCCAAGAGGTCGAGATGTGGGCTGGGAAGCCAGCTCCTGAGCTGGGTATCCATTCTGTAGGGAAGCTAAGTGCTCGTGCCTTCTTTCATATACTAAAGTCCCTGCTGTCATTAAAGTATGTTTCTCATCATCTTTTCTACTGCTTTTGCAGCGTCAGCTCTTCTTTAGAAAAAAGCTGCTGCACTCATCCCAGATGCTTCGGGCAGTCTCATTGGGGCAGGACCGGTACAGACGCCGCTACTGGGTGTTGCCGTATTTGTCTGGTATCTTTGTGGAAGGTGCAGAAGGGAGCCTAGGTAGGTGTGTTTGAAAGCCTCCATCTTCTTGTGACTTTCTAACTAAAGTTAAATAGTTGTTTCCTCTGCCTAGTGGTCTTGGGCTTCTTTTGTTGTGGGAGAGTCATCAGTGTTGCAGTTGTTAGGAGCACAGGCCCTAGGGTAAGACTACCTACCTTCCTGCAGTGGCACTTACCAGCCTTAGGCTTGTTTCATCATTTGTGAACTGGACATAGTAGTAGATAGAATTTCTATTTCATGAGGCTGTTAAGGGGATCAAGAATAGTGATCCTAATTGGAATAGTGGGTAACCAAACAGGTGTAGGGGATAGCTCAGTGGTAGAACACAGCATAAAGCACTGGATATGAACCCCACTTCCATTAAAAAAAAATAAAAGTAGTGCTTAAAATATAGTTGGTTCTCAGTAGATTTTTAGGTTATCATTATTCTGCTGCTGATCACTTAGAACAAACAGTATTTCTTTCCCAGATACTTTTCTGTTGACATACAAGTTGTTACCAGTGGTGGAATCCCATGAAAAGAGGACTTAAGTCTAAAAGAAAAAGAAAGTATATATCATTTGTTGATGTGTTCTTTCCTATTATGTATCAGTGTATGCCTCAAATTCTTCTCTTGGTAGTTCCTGAAGATATGATAAAGCAGGAAACTGATTCCTTAAAGGTGACGACCCATACAATACCCACTCCTACCCTCTTCTCTGTGAAGAAAGAGTTAAGTGGCTCCAGCACCTCTTCCAGTTCTCCTGCCCGGACACGAGGCCGACCTCGAAAAACTAAGCCTGGGTCTATGCAGCCTAGGAGCCTGAAGTCTTCTCTCAAGGCCCAGGATTCAGAACAACCCCAAGCTGAGCTTCAGCCAAAGGCGCAGCCCCATCCTCAACCTCAGGCTTCTACACAGCCCCATCCTCAGCTCGAGCCCCAACCTGAGTCTCCTCCCCAGCCCCAGCTCCAGCCTCATCATGTGCTCCTAGAACCAGAAGGCTCCTTTTTGTCTCTGAGCCAGAGCCAGCATGACCTCAGCCAGTCAGCCTTCTTGTCTTGGCTGAGCCAGACTCAGAGCCAGGGGTCCTTGCTGAGCAGCTCCGTCCTCACACCTGATAGCAGCCCAGGAAAGCTAGACCCAGCCCCCTCACAGCCCTTGGAGGAACCTGATGAGGCAGAGTCTGGCCCAGATCCTCCAGCATCCTGGTTTAACTTCTCAGCCCAGGTGCCCTGCAATGCTGCCCCTACACCACCCCCTGCAGTTTCTGAGGACCAACCCACACCTTCCCCTCAGCTGCCTGCCTCCTCCAAGCCAGTAAGTTACTACAATGAATATGTTCTTGACTTCTTTTCATGGTCTCCGTGGCTTGGCTATGGCACTATAAACTGGGGAAACGTATACCCATGAAAATATCCTCAACCTTTTATGTCTCATCTTATTCACAGATGACTAGACCTAGTGCTGCCAAACCCTGTTCTCCAGCACAGTTCTCTTCCACCCCTTTGACTGGAGTCACTGCAAAGAGGCGAGCAGTGGACTCTGGAGAAATACCACAGAGTCCCACAGGGCTGGGACAGCCCAAACGGAGAGGGAGGCCGCCTAGCAAGTTCTTCAAACAGATAGAGCAACGTTACCTAACCCAGCTGACAGCCCAGCCTGTCCCCCCTGGTGAGTGAGTCTGGCTGGGAAGAATGATATGCAAGGTGTTTCTTATTTCCAAACCTTCGCCCCATATGCATCCCTTGTCTTCAGAGATGCGCTCAGGCTGGTGGTGGATCCGAGATCCTGAGACACTAGATGCTGTGCTCCAGGCCCTGCACCCCCGAGGCATCCGGGAGAAGGCGCTTCACAAACATCTTAACAAGCACAGGAACTTCCTACAGGAAGTCTGCTCACGACCCTCAAGTGGTAAATAGATACCTACACCAGCCTGAACTGAAGAACCCAGGGCAAATGTGAGCTGCTTTGCAATAGCCTGTGGCCTCTTCTGTATTCCCCCTTCTCAGATCCCATCTTTGAGCCTAGTCAGCTACCTCCCTTTCAAGAAGGGTTTAAGAGCTGGTCACCCAAAGAGAAGACGTACGAAACAGACCTAGCTGTGCTTCAGTGGGTAGAGGATCTGGAACAGCGGGTTATCCTGTCTGACCTGCAGATACGGGTATACTGGGGTTGGCACTGGTGGGGAGTGTCTGGGGGAGGGTATTAATCCCTGAAACTATTTGGAGCTGGGTGTATTGGTACACACCTGTAAGACCATCATGCGGGAGGCTGAGGATCACCATGAGTTCAAGGCCAGCCTCAGTTGAGTCCTGTCTCAAAACTGTTCAGAAAACCCCTGTTCATACTTCACCTGTTGTAACCTTAAAATGGGTCTTTTTCTCCTTTCTGATAAGTTTTATTCTGCTTTCCCATCTGAAGGGCTGGACATGTCCCAGCCCAGACTCTACTCGTGAAGACCTGGCCTACTGTGAGCATCTGCCTGACTCCCAGGAGGATATCACCTGGCGAGGTCGCAGCAGAGAAGGACTGGCTCCGCAGCGTACAACCACGAACCCTCTGGATCTGGCTGTGATGCGACTGGCTGCGTTAGAGCAGAATGTGGAGCGGCGGTACCTGCGGGAGCCTCTTTGGCCAGCTCACGAGGTGGTGCTAGAAAAGGCCTTGCTCAGCACCCCCAATGGGGCCCCTGAGGGCACCACAACAGAGATGTGAGTGATTCACACACCCCACTCTTGGCGTTAGAGAGAGCAAGGCTAAGTTCCCTTCTCTTCAACAGATCCCAGGTCTTATTCACATGTCACCACTTTCTCCCTGCAGATCATATGAGATCACCCCTCGTGTTCGCATCTGGCGCCAGACGCTTGAGCGGTGCCGGAGTGCGGCCCAGGTGTGCTTGTGCATGGGTCAGCTGGAGAGGTCCATCGCCTGGGAAAAATCTGTCAACAAAGTGGTAAGAGGCAGAAAGATCCTGATGTGTATGGGGGTGGGGTCGGGGGAATGACACAGGTAGATGGAGGCTGAAGGGCTCACTGTGTTTCCTCATAACCTTGGTCCAGACCTGTCTAGTCTGCCGGAAGGGTGACAATGATGAATTTCTTCTGCTTTGTGATGGATGTGACCGTGGCTGCCACATTTACTGCCATCGGCCGAAGATGGAGGCTGTCCCAGAAGGGGACTGGTTCTGTGCTGTCTGCTTGGCCCAGGTAAGATCTCCATGCCATGTCTCACCAGTCCTGGAAAGGTCACTTCCTCTATTCCCAGTATTACTTTGAAGGAAGCTGGTATGCTGTTGGGAGACCTGGATTCTGGTCCTTATTTGGAAAAATCACTTAAATTTTATAGCCTTTCTATAAAACAGGAGTAATTTTATCCCCACTTACGGGGCTATCTGAATGATCCACATGTCAGCTTGCATGAGAAATTATTGAAGCCTCAGTCACACTGAGGTGTGGGGACTCTGACAAACTGGAATACAGGCACAGTGCATCTCCAGCCATTGCTGATCTTGCCTTTTCCCATCCTCAGCAGGTAGAGGAAGAATTCGCTCAGAAGCCTGGTTTCCCAAAGCGAGGGCAAAAGCGGAAAAGTGGCTACTCACTGAACTTCCCAGAGGCTGATGGCCGCCGTCGCCGGGTCTTGTCAAGGGGCCGAGAAAGCCCATCCTCGGTACCTCGGTTCTCAGAAGAAGGGCTGTCTCCCTCCAAGCGACGGCGACTCTCCATGCGGAACCACCACAGCGATCTCACATTCTGCGAGTGAGTTGAGTAAATCCATTACTGGAACAGAGGCTTGGGAGGAGGGGTCACTGTGTGCACATATCTGCTCTCGGAAATGAAGTCATCACTGTCCCTGTCCCGATAGGATTATCCTGATGGAGATGGAGTCCCATGATGCAGCCTGGCCTTTCCTGGAGCCTGTGAACCCACGGCTGGTGAGCGGGTACCGGCGCATCATTAAGAACCCGATGGATTTTTCCACCATGCGGGAGCGGCTGCTCCGGGGAGGGTAAGTCGGTGCTGGTGACTCCCGGGCTCCTCTGTTGTGCTGCAGCTCTTCCGCAGCTTACGGCTCTGCCTGTGCTCCTCCCAGGTACACCAGCTCAGAGGAGTTTGCAGCCGACGCCCTTTTGGTGTTTGACAACTGCCAGACCTTCAATGAGGATGACTCTGAAGTGGGCAAGGCAGGGCATATCATGCGCCAGTTCTTCGAGAGCCGCTGGGAGGAGTTTTATCAGGGAAAACAGGCCAGTCTCTGAGGCAAGGGAAGTGGGGAGTCACCTAGTGTGACCTCTCCCCACACCTTCCAAACAAAAAACCTGCCATTCACACCTGCTGATGCTGCCTGGGTCCAGACTCAAGTCAGATACAACCTGATTTTTGACCCTGCCCTTGGCAGTGCCCACATCCTCCTACCCCTGGTCCCCTCCCTTCCTCCTCTTGCTCCTCAAATAAGAGGTGTGAAGATGAGGTCCTCCTGGACTGAAAAGCCAAAAAAGAAAAAATAATTTTTCCTTTTTCTTTGATTTCCTAGTTAAAAATGAGGAGGGGAAGCCCCTCCTTCCTCCTCCATCTTCCTCTCCTTCCCTGTCCATGCCCCAGCATTCTGGGGTTATTTAACAATAGCAATAGTTCTAGTGAATGTGTGAAACCGAGAAACACTCTGTACTGTGTGCGGACCCGCAGTGACGGCCAGTAAAGTGGACTTAACCCCCAGGCGTGTCGCCGACACGGGCCCTGGACATGCTGCTTCCACGTGCAGACCCTCCCTGTCTCACTTCCTCTCTACTTCCCTTCTCTTCCCCTCCATCCCCCACTTTTTCAGATTTCTCATCCAATAATGTAAAACTGTTGTGTACGGGTTCCTCCCTCTTTTTTGCCCCAAATCTTCCCCCCGCCCAAAGGAAAAAAATTTAGAAGTCCCTGTCTTTGTCCTCATCTTCCTGCTGATAGCTACCCCATCTAAGATGTGGATGCTTCTCAAGTGCTGAGTTTCCAGCCTTTTCTGAAACTCAGTGGCTGGGGAGAGGGCAGGCCAGCACCCTGGGCCTACAGCCTCCTCCCCGCCTGCTTCCCGAACTTCCCTCTTGGGAACTCCTCAGGGACAACTACTGCTGAGTTTGGGCACACCTCTGAGATGGAGGCCAGGTAGCAATTGACTGGCCTCGGAGTGGAAGAGAGGTGAGTGTGGTACGTGTGTGTGTGTGTGTGGGTGTGTGTGCGTGCACGCGCACACACCATGATTCTGACCCTGTTTTGTTTGATGGGATCCATTTGTTTTCCCCAAGTATCTGTTTTTATTCCTATTATTCCCATTTTTCATACTATCACTTTTATGTCTTTGTGAAACCACAGGAACAATTTCTCTGGGTCATTTCTGTTCCAGCCTCTTCAAACTGTGCAATCTTTCAGCAGGCGCGCTCTTCCCCCTCAGGAGCTTTGAGTCTAAAGTGTTTGCAGGGAGAAGGGTAGAACTGGATCTTTCCTAATCCCATGAGCATCTGTGGGTTTAGTTGTGCTTTCCTTCCTTTCAGCTACTCATCCTCCAGGACCCCTTCCCTAGCAGCAGAGACCCCTGGGCACAGGAGGGAGAGGGAGAGGGGTTTGGGTTCACCGGCCCATGCATGACTGTGCCCAGGTTGTCCCTCGTCTGTGAGAGGAAAACTGCTCACTCGGACCATAGCCATGGCTCCTGCTCGGCAGAGCCCCTCCCACCAGAGATTACGGGTACTTGCACTGGGGAGGCGGCTGCTGGCTGCCTGAGCCGAGCGGAGGCATCAGAAATGTGCCCTGGTGAGGCGCCGGTGGTGGAGCGTTCATTCCAGTACTTCTGGCAGCACTGAAGAGCGCCGGGGGCAGGGGCGGCAGGGGTCCCGGGCAGCCCGCATCCTGTGCGTCCTCCCCCCCAGCCTATTTCTAAAGTCGCCTTTCTGTCAGATAAACCTCAGAACTTTTAATTTTATTTGAGATTTTTTTTTTTGCTTTTAAATAAGAAGTGGATTGAAGAATATTTGAATTGACTTTATATTATGCATAAATATTTATATTTTATCTAACTACGCTGTAACAAACTTTGTGTTAGACATTTGGAGCTGTTCTAGTTGGGGGCTCATCCTTTTCCCCGTGACACTTTTCTCCTGACGTTAAAATGTTGCAGATTAATTTTCACCGTTGGAGGTGGGGTGGATGGGTAAGGTCCCAGTTGTTCCTGCTTTGTGTTCCTCCCAGCTCCCTCTCTCTAGGGACCAGGCATTCTGAAGGGGTGGAGGCAGAGGGCGGGGCGGGGGCACGACCAGAGGGGCCATCTCCGACTGTGTGTTCCTCATCTTCACTGCCCCCTTGAGTTAGGTGCATTTCCTCTGTTGACAAGAGTATTTGGTAGGGAAGGCAGATAAAAAGACAGCCCGCCCCAACCCTTTGTCTCCCTTTCCCTATCAGTCTGGTAACAGCAAGAAACCACACCATCAACACCAAGTTTCCATGTTCCTTTTACAACAAAAGGGACTGACTTTTTATATAACCAAATGTGGTGTTTTAGTGACTTTTTGATAATGTACAGTTTTTTGTGAATTTAAATTTATTTCTTTCTATATTTTTAGGACCAATCTCATTTTTAATAAGGTTAAAAAAAGAAAAAAAAAAGTCTAGAGAAAAAAGTCTCCTGTTTTTGCCATGTGATGTTCCACAAGTGCAGCTGTAGAAAAGTGCTTGTCAGTTGAATAAAAACACATTTGATAGATTCAAAAGATTCTGTGTATTTCTCTTCCCTCTAGCATAGTTCTCACACAACCTAAGGGGGAGCCTGGGTATTGGGTTTGGCATAAGCAAAAGGTTTGTAGTTGCCATGATGGTACCTACTTAACACTTAGGAGGCTGAGGCAGGATGATCTCCCCAAATGAGGCCACCGTGAACTATATAGATCCTATCTCAAAAAAAAAAGCTGGGTACAGTGGCACATTCTTGAAATCCCAGCACTTGGGAGGCTGAGGCAGGAAGATTGCCATGAGTTCAAGTTCTGCCTGAAGTAGTAAAAAAAAAATGAACAGGGCCAGAGATTTAGCACTGGTTCGTTCCAGTGCCTGCCTTGCAAGCACAAGGTCCTGAGTTCAATGTCTGGTACCAAAAGGAAAGAAAAGTTTACTCCTAAACATCCCAGTTTGGCCTTATCTGAACATGAGACATCTAGAAGCAGGGTTCCTGTCTGACACTGCTGTGAGGCTAGAGCAGGTACAGTTCTGCCTTAAGGGTCTGACTTGGGTGCCAGGACAGAGAGATTCTGTGCTCAGGTTCAGCTTAGCTTTTTGAGCCGCTACCTGCATTCTTGGAGTAGCAGACGTGGGGCCATCACGTTCTCCCTTCCACTTGTGGAGAAGACACCAAGACGCGGCCTTTTGTGTTTTATTTTTTTTAAAAAAAAATTAACAAAATGAAACTACCAGATTACAGGGGGAAACACGGGAGGACCAGGGGTCAGAAAAGGAATAAACTAGAAGGGTAGCATTGGCACAGATATGAAGAGTATAAAACTAGACATCTCTGGGTAAAGGAAAAATATACAAAAGTGTGTTTAAGTATAAATTAAACATTTCCTCTCCAAGGTGATAAGTGCGTGCAGCAGAGTGTCCCCACCTCAAAGCCGTGTCGAGGGATCCGGGGCAGCAGGAATGGGATGGACACAGGGCTGGAAAAACCTCACTGCCTTGCGGTCAATTCCTCACTACTACAGGGTGCTTCAGGAGCCAAGATCTAAGGGAAGACATTCCAGCACTAGAAATACCCAGAGTTTTTGCCTTTGTAAGTCCTTTCCAGTCCCCAGCTTCCTAACTCACCGCGAGAAAGCCAATAAAGATTAAGGCAGGCACTTGTGCCCTTGTTGAGTTGTGAGATTGTGAGGTAGATAAGTAACAAGGACAAAGAGGCTCGGGTTCAACTTGGGCAGCGAGGCTTGTTCACAACAACCAGACAGGCCAGGAGAGAGCAGTGGAAGTGGGGTAACGAGGGGACCCAGGCGCTCCCTTATGGCATGTGAGGACCACCTTCAGGAGCTGCAGCAAAGAGAGCTGTTTCTTGCTGCTGAGGGAAACCGGAAAAGCCCCCTGAACTCCAGGAGTCTGCTAATGCTTGAAGAACCTAAAGGGTGGGTTGCTGGAGAATGGAGATGGTGTCTTAAAAGGGCACGAGAAAGAATCAGCCTAACAAGGCACAGGCGTTAGGACCTACCTCTGCAGACTGGCTTTTAACCCCGCCCACCCCGCTCATCCAGGCCCAGCAGCAGCTGGGGCAAGGTGGGGCCCACTGCCCACCCAGGTGCTTTGCTCCTGGCCAAGAAGCCTGAACAGATCCTCGGGAATGGAGTGCGGCCACTAGCCCAGAAGGGGCAGCTGTGTGAGAGAGAACAGCAGCGGTTCCTTGTTCACTGAGAGGGATGGTGGGGATCCCGGCCAGGGTGAGCCTGGAGAGCTCACCGATGAGCAAGTTAGGAAAGGGAGACAGGGCACCACCTGTAGAGCAGCCAAGTCTGCTCTCAGCACATGAAACGTCCTCCCGCCACCGTGACGACAAAGGCTCTTACCTCTTCAGAACCATCACACTTTCCAGGCTGGGCAGCTCCTCAAATTCTACAGCTGAAAAGACTTTAAAAAAATAATCCCTTCCCATCATTGCTCCAAGTCTCCACCCGCAGCCGCACCTCCTCCAGTCAGGTGTGAGCAGCAGGCCGGAGGAGCGGCAGTGGCCTGGGAAGGGACCTGGGCCGCAGGCTGAGCCTTGCGAAGGGCTGGCCGCGGAGCGAGGGGCTCTGCTCGCTGTGTTCTGTGATAGTCAACTGAAAACCAAGACAGGCCCTAAAATATTTTAAGACTTACAAGCTTCAGCTGGGTTCAGTGGCGCCCACCTGTAATCCCAGCTCTTTGGAAAACGGGCAGGAGGATCACAAGTTTGAGCCAAGACTGGGCAATTTAGTGACTTAATAAGACCTTATCTCAAAAAAGGGCTGGGGATATAGCCAAGGGCCTTTAACCCCCAGAATCACCCCTGGCATTACATTAGGAGCTTCTGGAATGACTCCAGTGAGATGGAAGCACAGAGCAGGCTGCAGCAGCTCGAGAAGGCAAAGGCTTTCGAGCCAGCACAAGGCCACACCATAGCTGCCCTGCCCTCCTGCCCTCCTACCCACAGGAAGAGCAGCACCTCCCTCTTGCCAATCACTACCTGCTACTAGACATGAACTAAGAACTAAGGAAAAAAACACGATTGTCTTTCCACCAAAAGCACCAAAAAGAAATTCCTATGCCATTAACCACTGTAAGAATAACCGCAGGCTCCTGGTCTCTGTGCATGCCTGAGCCGGAACACTCATCAACGAACTAACAAGTAGTCACTTAAGACCCTCAGAAGGTAACTGCAAAATTTAAAACCAAAAAAAAAAAAAAAAAGACATTTTTAGATACAAAGAGACAGAATCAAGAGTTCTAGGAGGCAGAGAAGAGGCAGCAGTTACATCAACGATTTTTGTAAGGAAAAGTGGCCCACACTATCAGCAGAACCTGCACCCCACAGTCAAATGAACAGAATCTGGGTTTGTTTTCTCTCTTTAAGGCCAGTGAAGCCAGCAGGGATGGCACACACCTGTGATCCCAGCATTCGAAGGCAGAGGCAGGAGGATCATCTTAAATCTAAAGCCAGCCTGGGCTACATAGTAAGACCCTGTCATGAAGGCCACTGATAAGAAAGTAGCTGTGGTATGTTTCCCATTACTGAGGTTTAGAAACTCAAAAACAGCACTGGTTGTCCAGCCAAACTCTAGAAGGGTACTGGCAGTGGGTTTTCCTGCTGGAAAAGACTTTCCTGAAGTTGAAAGCACCATTCAGAAAAGGGCGATTTTCTTCCTTGTTTTGAATCCTAACTCCCTTACGAAGGGACAACACGAAAGGGAAGACACGGACTCTCAGTTCTGGGGTGGAAAGAAAGCTGGGTGAAGCTCTCTGGGGGGGTTGCTCAGCCCACAGCTGCGCCCTGCACGCCTCCCACTTCCTGAAGCCCACACCAGCCTGCACACCTGCTTCTCCCTCCGCCACCCGCCCCACCCAACTGTGGTGGGGTCTCCTGGAGGCGAGCCTGGCCTCCAGGGGAGCACGGTTGTCCTCCTTCGGGCGGCAGAGGCTCCCTCCTTCCTGGCTCCAGCGCAGTCCCGTCTTGTGCAGAGGGCGCTTACAGGGTGAGACGGGGCTTCCGAAAGTCTCCAACCGCCTACGCTACCCAATGGTACATACTATGTTTTTCTACTCTAAGTCCCTGTTGCCTTTCACAAGAAGGAAAATTTTCTTTCTCTCTTTGGTTTTGAGACAGTATCTCATCATAGAGGCCAGGCTGGCCTTGAATTTGCAATCTTCTTGCCTCAGCCTCCTGAATGCTGGGACTATCAGCATGCACCAACACACCTGACTGGGGAAAACTATTTCTGAGGTGTGGTCCCTGGGGAAGGGACCCAAACACCCCCAGGGGGACGGGCAGACGGGATAGTCATTCTGCAGGTTCCCGCACTGTCCCGCCTCGGGCGCTGTGGGAGTGAGTGCCTGGCGACACCATCAAAGGGCAGAGCTGGGAAAATTCGAGCCTCCCGCTTCCACCCTCCCAGCCAGTGCACGAATGTCAAAGCGCTGTTGTGTCCAGACGTGGGACGGGAACTGATCCTACCCCAGAAAGCAGTGAAAACACTGTCTGTATCAAAGCCTCTCACCCTTGGCACCATTGCTATTTTAGGCCAGAAAATTCTTTGCTGGGGAGCGGAGGTGACTTGTGCATTGTGGAGTGCTTACGGAAGTCCTTCGTCTCTCCCGTCTCCAGGAAAGATGGCGATAGCACACGAGCTTTATCCCTAGGGGGTCAGAAATGTCACCAGCTACTGACAACAGGCCCCAGGGAACAAAACCGCTTCAGGCCAAGAACCACAGGTCTACAGGTGGAGCGGTGGGTCTTCCAGTCAGGAAGC
Source organism: Thryonomys swinderianus (assembly GCA_004025085.1). Lineage (NCBI taxonomy): Eukaryota > Metazoa > Chordata > Mammalia > Rodentia > Thryonomyidae > Thryonomys > Thryonomys swinderianus. Next base: position 4,134 of record PVIC010042043.1, on the reverse strand, counting down.
AGCCTGAGGCAAGGCCAGCAGGGCAGGCCCCAGTGCAGAGCGGAGCAAATGCAGCAAGGGGAGGGCCACACAGCCGTGGCGGCAGAGGAGGCGCCGGGCTCCCTCAGGGGCTCCCTCAGGAAGACGGAAGCAGGGACCCTGAGGCCGCAGCCTCCGCAGAGGGTGCAGGCCCAGCAGAGTGAGAAGTCAGGGAGTCCGCCTGGAACTTGTCAGAAAAGACCTAGTCTTCAACCAAGTTTGGTTCAGAGGTGGCTTCCAAAGCCTGTGGGGTCATCTCCGAAATGAGCAGGTCACAGTCCCGCTCCCCGCAGCTGTGGTCTGGTCTTTTCTCCCAAGAGGCATCAGGGTAGAGGAAGAAGCCATTTCTGCTGCCTGCTTAGTGTTCTGCCTCATCCTTCTCCGGCACCCCCCCAAATTCCATATGAAATTTCATTCAAAAAACTTCACAAAATTAAAAACTGTAAAATGGGTTAAGCAGGCAGCCTCAGCTGTATGGAAAAGAGAAAAAAAAGACAAGAAATGTGTGAGGAGGAGATGGGGTATGTGACAGTTTCACAAAAACAAAAATTCCTTTTTTTTTTTTTTTTTTGAGACAGGGTCTCGCTTTGTAGTTCAGGCTGGCCCTGAGCACTCACTATGTAGCCCAGGCAAGCCTCGACCTCAGCAATCCTCCTGCCTCTGCCTCCCGAGTGCTGGGATGACAGGCGTGAGCCACCACGCCCGGCACTGTGGTATGTGGTATTGATGACTGGTGGGCGTGAGTCTCCACACCCAGCACTGTATGTGGTTACCGGGATCGAACTCAGGGCCCTGCACTTGCGAGGCAGGCACTGGAATCACTGAGCTAAATCTCAGGCCAAAACAGAAATTCTTAAATCTGTTTTCTGAAACACATACATACATATTTTTAAAACTTCATAACTACATTCAGCAAGTAAGGATTCTTCACCAATGGTCTAGCACATCTTTTTCTTTTTAAAAGAAGTAATAACAAGGTGCATTAAAAGTTCTTCTCAAATAACTTGGACAGGACTCATAGAGAAGCTGCCCAGGCTGGGACGTAGGTCAGCGGCACAGCCCTGGCCCGGTGAGAGAGAGATGGGGGAGGCCCCCCACTGCCACCTCAGAGGCAGAGGAGAAGTACATTGTAATTTAAAACAAAGCCAAAAACTTTCTTTGCAAAAGGAAAAAAAAATTGTGTATCTCCTTGTATGTACCACATCTAAAAGCAGCCGTTTCCCCAGGCTCCACCAGCAGGGGTTCAGACACAACACAGAAGGGGCGCCCCAAAAGCCAGGCAAGGAGAGGCCTGAGACGGGTGGTGCCAGGGCCTGAGAGCCCTGACTGTAGGCAGGGTGGAGCTGCAGGCTGCCGGCTGCCAGCTCCACACGGCCGGCCACCAGCCTTCTTACCCGCGGTTACTTGCTGAACTGGAAAGAATAGACTCCATGGTCTGAGGGCGTTTCCACTGCCACTTGGTTCTGCTGGCCGCTGTTCTCCTGCAGCACAGCCAAGGAAGACAGTCAGCTTCTGCTTTCCCTGCCTTGCCTCCCATGGAAGCAGTCTCGCTAAAATCCATCCAAAGCCGGGGGTCCTTGCCAGCCCCCCAAGCCCCACGTGTGTGTGTGGGCGCACACCCAGCACCACACTGCCGGAAGGATGGAAAATGGTACGGCCACTCTGAAAAACAATTCAGCAGTCTCTCAAAGTTTTTTATTCTGCTTTGTTTGTCTTGCTTCTTTGTTTTAGACAGGGTCTCGCTTTGTAGTTCAGTCTGGCCCTGAGCTCTCTATGTAGCCCAGGCAAACCTTGAACTCAGCAATCCTCCTGCCTCTGCCTCCTGACTGCCGGGATTATAGGCAGGAGCCACCACCCCACACTGTGGTATGTGGTACTGATTTCTGGTGGGCATGAGTCACCATACCCAGTACTGTTATACATGGTTACTGGGGATCGAACCAAGGACCTTCTACTTGCTAGGCAGGCACCAGAACCATTGAGCTAAATCTTCAGCCCAGTTTTTTTTTTGTTTTTTTTTTTTTTTTAAAGACAGGGTCTCACTGTGTAGTTCAGGCCAGTCTTGAACTCACTACGTAGCCCAGGCTGGCCTCAAACTCATGGTGATCCTCCTGCCTCTGCCTCCCCAAGGCTGCAGTGACACAGCCACCCCACCACATCCAGCAGCAGTCCCTCAGTGTTTATAAGGGGCCAACCCTCACTCTTTGCAAGGCACACTCAGTGCAAGGCAGCATCGTATCACTGCTCAGAGCCAAATGTGCACATTCACAAGTGCAGACAAAGTCTTTCCTTCCTGCCTTCTTCATACAGCTAACGCTACTTGTGAACCTGTCCATGACTGTGAGTGGAAGATCCTGAACCAGGGAAGATCTGCCTCTGTCGCCGTCCTATCCTCACTCCAAAGAAATGATGCTCTTACCTCAACAGAAACACTGGAAGAAGGCACAGGTGTGTACTGGGAGACGTAAGCTCCCTGCAGAGCTGCAGCTGTCGGCATATACTAGGATGAAAACATCAACAGGCTTAAGAGTTGTGGCTCATGGCTTTCTGAAAAGCACCTGGGAGCTTTGAAAACTACTGATGCCTGTGTTCTACCTCCAGAGAGTCTGTTTAATGGACCTGGGCACTGGACTGTTAAAAGCATTCTGAGAAGTTCCAGTGCCACCTGAGGTACTAGTCTTAACTGTGGAGGTGTCGTCTTTGCACTCAGGAGGCTGAGGCAGAAGGCCAGCCTTGAGTTCATAGTCAGCCTGAAATATATACTAAAACCCTGTCTCAAGGAAAAGATTAAGAGCATTCCAAAGTATAAAGGCTTAAAATGCTTCTACCTGGGGCTGGGGATCTAGCTCAAGTGGCACTGTACCTACACTGGAAGCACAAGGGTTGGAGTTCGATGCCTGGTACCACCAAAAAAAAAAAAAAAAAAAAGCTTCTTCCTGGGCTAGTTAGGTGACTTAGTTTCCTTTTTTCTTGTAACACAGGGACTCCCTAGGTAGTTCGGGCTGGGTTTGAACTCACTATGTAGCCTAGGGTGGCCTCAAACTCATGGCGATCCTCCTGCCTCAGCCTCCTAAGTGCTGGGATTATAGGGGTAAGCTACCTTGATTGGCTTCTCCTGCCATTTCCCTGCCTGCTTTCTGCTTTTCCTCAACATCTTGCCTTCTCTGCATTTAGCCTTCCTGCAAACCTGAACTGAGTAGGCCTAAAAGAAACCTAAAGTTTTCTTCCTGTTACTATTTTGATATGGAATGAAATTGACTCTTAAATACACAGAGTAATCATGTATTGAAAACATGTGTTAATAAAAAATTTTTAAATAATTAAAAAAATGAATACACATAAACACTATTCACTCAGGTCTGTGAGTAGGAATCGATTCAGCACCCAGGGGAGCAGAATGGCCGTGTCTGGCTCCCCCGCTGTCTTTTCAGTTCATCTCTGACACAAAATGGTCACACCGGCGTGCACCGCACATCTGCCGAGGAGTCCTGCTCAGGGTCCCTTGCTCTGCGCCATTTCCCAAAGCAAAGGCCCTGCTTTACCGTGCCCGTGCTGCCGAGCGAGAGGTGCCCCAGTTGCTGGGCCAGGGGTCCCATCACGGAGGCTGGCTGGAGAGAAATGGGGTGATCCATCCCTGGTGTCAGAACGGAACCCTCGAGGCAACAACAAGGGAAAGTGTTATTGGCAGCGCCCTGGGGCCACTCGGTCGGGCAGTGAAAATCTGCAGGGGCAGCGGGAACAGGCTCAGGGCCGGTCGGCCTGGGGGTCCCGGTCTGGGAACCTGAGGGCCCCCACACAGCGGGGCTGGACGGCCGACCCGGGGCTCCACTGCACCGCCTAGCGCCACGGCCCTGCCGTCCTCCCCACCGGGCCGGCTCCCGACACTCACCGAAGGCGGCACGAGGTAGGACTGGTGGTGCATCCACGACGGGTTAGGCACTTGCAGGGGCGACGCCGGAGTCACTCTCTGAGGACAGCAGAGCACACGAAAACATCAGGAGCCGCGAAACTACTGTTTGTTCCTCTGACCAGCTCGGCAAGGCTCCCCGCAAACTGGAACTCCCCTCTCGGAATATAAAAACACTACCAATAAACTGTTTTAAAAATATTAGTCAC
>PVIC010042042.1:0-15954 GCA_004025085.1 Thryonomys swinderianus | reverse complement strand
GTGCTTTTACTCCCCAGTGTTTTAGATAATCTTTTATGAGTTGATGAATAGCGCATGGTAGTGAAAAAATATATGTTTTAATTTTGCTCTTCTGAAGCCTATTGTTCGTGTCGGCCCAGACTGCTTGCACTGAACGCCTCTGGGTGCATTCCTGCCCACACAAAGGCACGCTTTAGAGATACGCCTCTCACAAAGAGGTATTGATGGGCCAGGAGGCAGACTTTGGACAAACGAACATTTCATTATAACATAGCCTAATTGTTAAAGCTCTTCTTATTGAAAAGAATAAAAATTTCACTAGTCATCATAGTAGCTGAGCACAAACTCCTCCTCCTTTCCCCATAATGCCCAGAAAGAATAGCAGTTTTAAGCTTAGGCTGAGCGTTTGGAACCTTTGGCCCTTCCTTTTATGCTATGCCCACTGGGAGGTATTTTAGTAACTGTTATGAAGTAATTATAGTTATAATTTTATAGACATAATTGTTAAAACATAAAAGCTCACCTTAGCAATTGACTGGGGATCAGCGCTCTCGTGTTAGGATCATATTCTATGTGTTTATTAGGGATTATTTATATAGCCATTTGGAGGCTTATCTTACATAAAGGCAAAAGTGCTTTAGAAACTGAAGTTTATGTAAAGTTAAAGGAACAAAATTTGCACTATTTTTTATTGGCACAACAGCTTTTTATTTCAATATCTTTTCAGTTTCCAGAAAATATATGTATTTTGTCATTTTCCTAATATGTAAAAAGTAACAGAAGAGAAAGTTCAAATACAATGAGATCACTAATCTATTGGCATAGATATCCTGACAGTAATAAACCTGTGATGTATAACTAGCTAGAAGTTCAGTGCAAAAAAACTAAAGGTCAGACCTCAAAACAGAACAGAAATCCTAACAGTAAAACCCTTACCTTTGGATAGGCATCGATAATTGATCACAAATATGTTTCTAACAGAGGTGGGGTTTAGTCTTGAAACGTCTTCCAACCCAGCAATACAACTGGGGTTGACTCTCAGGGTTTAAACCTATTTGACAGGCTGATATTTGTTTCTTTATTAATTTTTATTATTTATTTATTTATTTGAGACAGTCTCACTTTATAGTTCAGGCTGACCCTGAGTTCACTATGTAGCCCAGGCAAGCCTGGAACTCAGCAGTCCTCCTGCCTCTGCCTCCCAAGTATGACAGGCATGCACCAGCATACCCAGCATTGTGGTATGTGGTACTGATTGCTGATGGGCAACAGTCACCATGCCTGGTATTATTGTATGTGGTTACTGGGGATTGAACCAGAGACCTTGCGCTTGCTAGGCAGGGGCTGGAACCACTGAGCTAAATCTCTACACTCAAGAGACAATTTTTTAATGATTCTAAGAGGTTCCACATCTTACTCTTCTATCTAAGTCTTTTAATCTGCTTTTAATCCACTGTCTGTTGGCCTACAGTCTTCTTTTGTACAGTCAACAAGGTAAGAAGGTGTTTAGTCTTTCTATGTGCCCTCTAAATAGCACTTAGTAGAACATGTGATTCTATATTTGTGATTAAAATAATTCTATCTCTCCATTTTCTATTTTATTCAACCCCCCCCCACACACACACATTCACTCTTTGGAACATTTAGTTACTCATTGTTTTTTGAATCAATGAAAGAGAAAATGGCTTGAATGTAAGGTAGCAAAAAACAGAAAAGACTTGGGTTAGCTGGGAAGCATGACATTCTCGGCCATATGAAGACATTCTGGACTTCATCTTAAAGGCTACAGGATATGAAAAAACAGTTTGAAAGCTACAGCTTGAACTTTGACTGTAACATAAAGGACAGAGTGGAAAAGACCCAGAGTTAATTTGTCAATTACCTGAGTGAACTGAGACTTTATCATTGGATGTAGATTGAGAAAAATAGCAAGAAAAATAGACAAGACCCAGAGGAAAAGGAAAATAATGGGGTTTTCCAGGCAACATGTAGGTTTCTGCACTGGGCAGTTGGATGAATCATGAAAAAAACCGTGGTCCCTTTGTTTATGGTGACGGAGGGAGAAGTGACAAATTCAGTTTCAAGACCAGTCTGTTCACAGTGTCTGTGGAATATGTCAACCCATCCAGGAGGAAGTAGAGAGCATGCACATACCAAGCTCACGGGAGAAATACTGGTCAGAGATGGCTATTTACAATTGGGTGATAGGTAGCAAATAAAGTTATTTTTCACTGGTGCAGCTGAAAAGGTTCCTGCAAATCCTGCTTTCACTGCCAAACTCTAAAAAGATCTCCTTTGTAGGCTGACTTTAATCAGTTCATGAACTGAACACTAAATCATAAAAACTGGTCTATAAAATTTTGAAAAAATGAACACGGTAATTTTTTTTAGCGTTGTCAAGGGCAATTGGGAGGGACAGAAAATACAGTTTTCACACTCCAGTACAAAGTTCACTTTCAGCTGGGTGTGGTGGCAGACACCTGTACTCCTAGCACTCAAGAAGCTGAGGTAGGAGGATTGCTGTGAGTTCAAGGCCAGCCTGAGCTACATAGTGAGTTCAAGGCCAGCCAAACTAACTGTGAGACCTGGCCTCAACCCCCTCCCCCCAAAAACCTAAAAAGAATAGCAACAAAGATCACTTGAATTCAGCTACTTGCTGGAAAATTATGTCACTAGTTTTCTTGGGTATCTTTGAGTTACAAATACCCATAGCAGATACTGCTATTCTTCAACACAGAATTCACATTGCCATGTAAGATTTACATGTACAATTGCCTTCCAACTGAAAATGAAATTGCTTTCCCAGTGCACACATCTTAACAGCAGAATCTCACTGGTCCTTAGCACTGACCTTTCTTTTTTAAAAAATTTATTTATTTGAGATACCAGGGATTGAACTCATGACCTTGTATTTGCCAGGCACGCATGGAATCACTGAGCTATATTTTCAGCCCTAACCTTTCATTTTAATTATGCTACAATTTATATGGGGAAGAGGATCATAAGCACTTTGGATATGTTTTGTCTGGGTGTTTTATAGGGGCAAAAATATTTTTATAAGGAGTTCAATTAGTAGCTTTTATGGTTTTCCTTTCATTCTCTCTACTTCTGCCATTTATGTTGAATGCGACCTTCTTCGACTATTTTGTTAGTTACGTTTACCTTATAGCATCAAGATCAGCACATACATACACGTACATATATGTTACAAAAGTAGAAGAGAAGAAGAAAAGATAGCTGATGTATGTGTTGGACACTGAGAATTGGAATAAATTTATTTTTAATTATTTATTTGGTTATATTTTGCAGTACCAGGGATTGAACTCAGGATCTTGTGCTTACCAGGCAGGAGTGGCACCAATGAACTAAACCCCTGGCCACTGGAATATTTCTTTTTAATTGGAATATTTATTGGTGCATTATATATGCACATCATGAGCACATTCAATACAGAGAATTTGAACCAGTATATGATACAATTTAACAACTTTCCTTCAAGGTTTTAGAAAGTAAAAGTGGGCTTGCCATCTTGCCAAAGAGACCTACAGAAGGAACTACATAATCAAAGACAAAACATAACTAAATTATTTTTTAAGCATATAGGTAATATGGTGGTAATTGTGTAATGTTTGCAGGCCATAATGAAAGACAGCAAATGCCATGGCAAAGAGGCTGACATATCTGTGGCACAAGCACACAGGAAACTGTAATGCCACAGACATGTACTCTTATTTTAGACTCTTATTTTAGAAAGAGTATCTTGGATTCTGGACTTGACAGAAGTAAAGTCATATGATTTATCTCATCTTAATGGCATTGATATCAGAATTCACAATCTGACTGAAATCTCTGTTTACTAAAGCTCTAACCCATAAACTCTTGCTCTTTGAAGTCTCCAAGTAAATACAGCCCTCCTATTTTGAGGAGTGATACCTTTTTTTTTTTTTTTTTTTTTTTTTGCTTTTTGAGACAGGGTCTTGCTTTGTAGTTCAGGCTGGCCCTGAGCTCACTATGGTGCCCAGGCAAGCCTTGAACTCAGCAATCCTCTTGTCTCTGCCTCTGAGTGCTGGGATGACAGGTGTGAGCCACCACGCCCAGCACTGTGGTATGTGGTACTGATTGCTGGTGGGCATGAGTCACCACGCCCAGCATTGTATGTGGTTACTGGGATCGAACTCAGGGCCTTGCGCTTGCGAGGCAGGCGCTGGAACCACTGAGCTAAATCTCTGGCCCAAGGAGTGATATCTTAGTCTTTCTTCTTTACCCAAGCCTGATACAGTGAATGCTTGACTTAAAAACTCAACTTAGTTTTTAAGTTGTAATGCCAGTTGTAATGTTAATTACAGATCCCTGGTAACCACATACAATGCTGGGCATGGTGACTCATGCTCACCAGCCATCAATACCACATACCACAGTGCCAGGCATCCCAGCACTCGGGAGGCAGAGACAGGAGGATTGCTGAGTTAGAGGCTTGCCTGGGCTACATAGTGAGCTCAGGGCCAGACTGAACTACATAGCGAGACCATGTCTCACAATAAATAAATAAATAAATAAGACAAACACTGCTTCAATTAGTATTTTTCTTTTTTGATTGCTATTTTTCAAACTTGATAATAAATTACTTAGGTAAAATATATAGGCTGCTTGGCTTCAATTATTCTTTATTATATGTTAGCTACATGCACACAAATAACTGAAGACAAGGACAATTCCACCTTAGGATTCTCTGGCATTAATGAATCACAGAAGGTACTGGACAGGGAATCAATGCTTAGGTGACTCCTGAAATAAGGGTTATCAGACAATTAAAAACTACCTAGGCAGAAAAAATTACTTATTTCTAGTTGTATTTATAATCAAGCTACTATATCCTGTGGTTTTTACATATACACAGATTTTTAGAAGCAAGCAAGAATAATTTCTGCTGTAATTTATTATCGTACATTAAAATGAAGAAACACGTTCTGCTGCCTAGAGTTTGGACACCAAATCAATCATTGTTTCATCAAAATACCAGCTGGCACAGTACCATTGGGTGAGGCAGCAAATTTATAGTCTTTGATTTTTATTCATAATGCTACTCTCTCGAATCAGCCTACAATCTCCTGACATCCTCTTCCCCATCACACATTTGTTCAGGGCTCTTCCTTTGCCTTAGGAATGACTGAAGCGTCCCTAGACACATGGAGATACTTATCACCTGTGCAGATCCATAATGTCACTGTCTGCCTCTCCTCCCAGAATATGGGAGAGTTGTTGAAATGGAAAAACATCTTTATTCAAGCTTTGGGTGCAGCAGAAGGAGAGTCCTCGTACCACCACAATTTCTCACCTCACTGTGCTCAGGTGTACAAGGCCTTTGTAACTATAACGCGTGGTTCTACTTTCCTGCTTGGGTGAAGACACTTACCGTATCAGAGCTGAGCAAGGAGAGGGAGACCTATCTTGGCTCCCATTTTCTCTACTACCAGTTAGCTTTTTTGGAAATCTTTGCCTTGCTCTGCTGTGTGCCCTGTGAAAATAAGGCTGCCTTAGGTCGGGCAAAGAGTAACTCTTTCCGGTCTAGTTCTTTCATTATAAACCACAGCACTAAACATCCTGACATCAGCCAGCTGTATCTTCTTCCAGTCCTGAATTCACACAGTATCATTTCTACAGAAAGGACCTGCCTGGCCAGACATTCAGGGAATGAGTGTCCTCACCTTAGCATTATAACTACCATTATTTATGAGATGCATCAACTTTAGGCCTTATTTCCTGTTCTTTGGTAGTAGCAAACATGGGAGTAGGTTAAAAAAATAAATACATAAAATAAACAGACTAAACCAAACAGGATTATTTGGAGTTCTGACAAAAAATTTCTGATGCTGAATCCAAAAGTATCCTTTGACATTCTGTTAATAAAGGCAAAATGAATTTACTCAATCTTCCTGTAGGAAAGAAGACTGCATCTTTCTCTATATTGTGAAATATCTAGAGAGCTCAAGGTTTGGGCTCAGAAAATTTAAAGGATCTTTCAGATCACAGTAATTAATAGCACTGGATGGATTTTATAATACAATAGTTTAGAATTAGGGGGCATCTTGAGGTGAGTCATTAAAGTAATAAGTATATCCTTGATTGATGAAGTGAGCAAATTGCTCTCTTCAATAATTTGATTTGTAGGAAGTTTTTAAAGCAAATACTAAAGCTATTTACTGGTTTTGTCTAATCCTGGGTGAACTATGTTTTGTTTTGTTTTTTGATTTTTCAGAAGAAAACAATGAAGGCATTGTTGACAAAGACGTTTTTAGTTCTCATTAGGATGATCTTTACTTTTCCGTGGTAGCAGAAGAGGCCAGGCTGCTGCTTGAATGTGGCTCTCAAAATGTATAGGTCGTAAATAGAATCCTCACCTCAGTGGGGTAGGGTAGAGTCCTGGCCAGGTGAGCCCTGTGATTGGCTGGTGTCAGTACGGTGGGCGTGGGTAGCTACGGGTGAGCAAACTCGTTATGAAGGATTGTTTGGCTCCCTTCCGCTCTCACTGTCTGACTCTCACCTTTCACCATGAGCCCAGGACGCAAAGACATCAGCAGATGCAAACGATGTGCTGTTGCTCTCCCGGCTTCCAGAACCACAATCCCGATAAATAAATACCACTTCATTCTAAGTTGTACAGTTTTAGGCATTCTGTTATAGTAGAACAAAATAGGTTAGGACACTTGTACATAAATAAAAATAAACTTACATCTTATTTAAACCAGTTCTCATTGGTTTCTCTTTATTTTTCTTGCTTTATGAACACATTAAAATTCATAAACGATATTGTTTATAGTACAACTACAGAGCATGCTTATATGGAATAAATACCACATAAGATAAACGTATAATAACTTTTTATTAATTAAACCTGGATTTTGTTACGTCCTTTGCAATTCCCCTGTCAATAGTGAAGAGTAAAACAAGAATCACCTGGAAGTTCTTTTCAATTTCTCATCCTAGAGCAAAGCACTATCTTCCAATATAGGTCTTTCACGTTTAAATTACACAGTGAATAGAATTTTTCAGAAAAAAATTGAGAGCAATTGAAATGATAATAGATTTTAATTAAAAGCATTAATATGCTAAAATTATTTCACTAAACTCAAAGAGATATACTTCTTTTTTTCATTTTGTCATATTGGTGATTGAATTCAGGAATGGCACTGAAATATATCTCCAGCATTTTTAGAATTTTTATTTTGAGGCAGCGTCTCACTAAAATACTAATTTTCCTAAGATAGGGTCTAATTTGCAATCAATCTGCCTCGGTCTATCCAAGTTCTGGGACTATAGGCATGCAACACCACACATGATTTATTTTCCTTCAGATTATGAAATCTCAGCTATAAGACACTAAATAAAAATAGGGTTGATATTTTATGGTCTAAGTTATATATGCCATTTAGGTTTTCACTGTACTATTGATATAACAATTACATTTTAAATTTGCCAATTCATTAAATTTAATTGTTATATCAATTAACAATTTTAATGAACTGGCGAATAATAGCTGGGGGAAATTAAAACTTTTTTTTCCCTTTCGAAGCAGGGTATAGTCAGAACACACTAGCATTGTCATTTCCTAATTACTATTTTTGAAATTCCCACTCTGTGCCAAATGTAATCATAGAGTATCACATACTGTCCTTTCTGAAGCATAGAGAGGTGAGTAACCATTAATTAAATCAGTTTTCATGGAAAAGCATAAATTTCAGGTGACACTTACCCACTTTGCAGGAATGAGAGCTAAGCTGAAGGAGGAGATGGGGGTTTCCATCTGAAAATGGTCTGAGCCCATGCCAGCCCCTTTGTCTGCCCAATGCTCATGGAAAAACCAGGAGTCAAGAGCATCTTAAGGGGGTGGATCCCAGCACTCCACAGTTCCCTGATAGTCACTCCCTCAGCACTTGGGGCCATGAAGTGAGAGAATTAGCACTAGAAACTGTTGCATGATAGCAGAATTACAAAAAAAAAAAATATGTTGACTGATTTTTTTTTTTTTTTTGAGACAGGGTCTGGCTTTGTAGTTCAGTTCAGTTTGGCCCTGAGCTCACTGTGTATCTCAGGCAAGTCTTGAACACAGCAATCCTCCTGTTTCTGCCTCCCGAGTGCTGGGATTACAGGTTTAAACCAGCAAGCCCAGCATTTGTGGTATGTGGTACTGATTGCTGGTGGGTGTGAGCCATCACGCCTGGTATCGTTGTATGTGGTTACCAGGGATCGAACCAGGGAACTTGCGCTTGCTAGGCAGGCACCAGAACCACTGAGCGAAATCTCCAGCCTTTGACTGAATTTTTTTATGGTCCTTTCCAAATGAAGTTTTTACTCAGCTATCTGAAGAAAATCCGGTGGCAAAATTCTTCTGTTCTTACATGTCCATGGTTGTTTCTTTCCATGAAGCAATACAACAAAAGAAATCTTTCCCTTTCCAGTTTTTCTGCTAAGATTACATGGGGCCTATCAAACTTCACTCTTCATGTCAGTGATTCAACTATAAGTCCTTAATGCTAATTAATTACATTCTAATGCCTCTCAACAGGCAGGGTTTGGCTTTTTCACAGTAGCCCAGCTAAGTGCTAGAAATATTTCTTTCATTTGTCAAGCTCAGTAACACAGAGGCCTTTATTACATTAACACATGTGACTCACCTACTTTTCTTGGATTCATTCCGATTTTTAAAAACAATTTTTAAACTGGATCCTTCTCACTTTTTCTCTCTTTATAGTCAGATAACCCACTGTCTCTAAGATTCTTCCATAAATGTTATATTCCTGAATGTGACTTAGAGAAAAATTTGATACCACTCTATAAATAATTTGTTGTTTAAAGATATAATGAATATGCATCAGCAACTACCTGCTTATATCAATGTATATACACAGACATATATGCACACACATGAATATGTCTTAATTTACATATAAATAGAGCTGTGACCACATTGGATAAGTTGCATTTTAGTTTGAAAAGTTTTTCACTGTTTTTCTCCTTCATTGAGTTTATTAGTACATTTTAGGTATGCATTATGATCGCATTCATAGAGAATTTATACCAGTACATGATTTATCTTGAATCTCATTTTTTCCCATTTTCCCTAAACTGACCCCATATTGCCTCTTTCCCTTTGAACATTTTCTTCCTGTATCACAATACCTATCATATATTCTGAACCTCATTTGTACCTTCAGTTTTTCATAGTAGAGAAATGATATGATAATTACATATCTCTGCCCTATTTATTTCACTTATCAGTATGGCTTTGAAGTGCAACCATTTAAGTGTCTCTAATTTATGTTTTTTAATTGAATTCTTTATTGGTACTTTTTTTTTTTTTGAGACAGGGTCTCGCTTTGTAGTTCAGGCTGGCTCTGAGCTCACTATGCAGCCCAGGCAAGCCTCGAACTCAGCAATCCTCCTGCCTCTGCCTCCCGAGTGCTGGGATGACAGGCGTGAGCCACCACGCCCGGCACTGTGGCATGTGGTATTGATTGCTGGTGGGCATGAGTCACCATGCCCAGCATTCTATGTGGTTACCGGGGATCGAACCAGGGACCTTGTGTTTGCTAAGAGGCACCAGAACCACTGAGCTAAATTTCTGACCAGGGCTGATTTTTTAAAAGCTTTTAAAATATATTCTACATAGTGGTTCTTCCTGTGAGAAAAATTTGGTAAAATTTGTCCCCAGTTGTGTGTTGTCTTTTTGCTCTGTTGGTGGTTTCTCTTTGTGTGCAGAAACTTTTTTAATAAATGATATACCAGTTGTTTATTCTTTCTTCTAGTTCCCATGCAGCTGAGGTTTTGTTCATAAAGTTTTTCCCTATGCCAATGCTCCAAAAATTCTATATAACCAAACTTCCAACAGATTTAGTGTCTGTGCTTCAATATTTAGCTCTCTAATCTACTTTGGTTTGAGTTCAGTGTATAGTGAAAGAGACAGATCTAGCTTTGAGCTTTGGCGGGTTGAAACCCAGTTTTTCCAGCACCATTTGTTAAAGAGGCTGTCTTTCCTCCATGGAGGAAACATGAAGGGTGTTTGTTTCCTTTATCAAATATGAGGCGGCTTAATATGTCTGGAGTTGTTTCAGCACCTTCTAGTCTGATGAACTAGTTTTAACAAAAATCACAAATGGCCAGTGAAGATGAAAAGGTGGGGGGGGGGGCGTCACGCAGACAGGAAGTTGGAGGGAAAGAACTAAACTGCAAGAAGTCTTAAGTGGTTAGATCATGACTCCAGAAATCAACACCCATTACTTTATCTTTGAAACTTTGTGTTCATTTCTTTAAATCACTTTCCATGTTGGCCCAGATCTTTGACAAGCTCTTCTTTCAAAAACGTGACTGCAATACAATGACAACGAGTATATTTCATGGATAGAAGCCAGGTAGATCCAGACAGCATCACGCCAATCCAAGCAATTTAAATAAAAATTCCTTTGCATTTCTTTAAACATGTTCTATGAACTAGCACGTGGTCTACTTTGAATGACCCAGGTACAACTGAGAAGAATATATATTCTGATTCTGTGGTGTGGAATACTCTGTACACACCTATTAAGTTCATTTGTTCAAAAATTTGGTTTAGTTCTAGTGTTTTGCCCTTGATTTGTTGTCCGATTGTTTTGTCTATTGTGACACTGGAATATTGATGTCCACTAGTACTATTGTATCAGTGTTTATTTGGATTTTCATAGCCATTAATATTGGTTTTGTATAGCTGGGTACATTAATATTTGGTGCATAAACATTTATGAATGTCGTCTCTTCCTCGTGGAATGTTCACTGTATGTGGATGTAGTTTCCTTTTTTTGTCTCTCAGTTAGTTTTGGCTTCAAATCATCTTTGTTTCCAAATAAAATAGCCACTTCTACTTTTGTATTGTTTGGTGTCACATGCAGAATTGTTTTCCGTCACTTTATTTTCATTATACATTTTTCTTTCTGAATTAAATGTGGTTTTTGTATACAGCACATTGTTACATCTTGCTTCTTAATTCACTCTGCCAGTCTGTTTCTTTTAATTGGTGCCTTGAGGCAGTTGCTACTAATAGTTATAACTGATATGTATTAATTCATACTTGCCATGATATTTTCCTTTTGCTGGCTTTGTTTTATGTTTTATTTTTCCCTCTTTCTGTTCAGTTTCTTAACTTGCTCAATGATTTTACTCTGTTGGATCTCGAGGGATTATGACATCATTGTCCTTTTCTAGGATATTATTTAGAATTTTTGAAGTGCAGGATTGATATTTGTGAAGTTTCTGATGTTTTCTTTGTCATGGAAGTATCTTATTTCCCCAGCAATTTTTTTTTTTTTTTTTTTTTTTTTTTTTTTTTTTTTTTTTTTTTTTTTTTTTTTTTTTTTTTTTTTTTTTTTTTTTTTTTTGCTTTTTGGAGACAGGGTCTTGCTTTGTAGTTCAGGCTGGCCCTGAGCTCACTATGGTGCCCAGGCAAGCCTCCGCAAACTCAGCAATCCTCCTGTCTCTGCCTCCCGAGTGCTGGGATGACAGGCATGAGCCACCACGCCCAGCATTATATGTGGTAACCGGGGATCGAACTCAGGTCCTTACGCTTGTGAGGCAGGCGCCGGAACCACTGAGCTAACCCTCCGGCCCCCCCCCCCCCCCAGCAATTTTGAAAGATAGCTTTTGTGGGTTTTTTTTTTGGGGGGGGGGGAAATAGGGTCTTGCTTTGTAGTTTAGGCTGACCCTGAACTCACTATGTAGCCTAGGCAAGCCTTGAACTCAGCAATGCTCCTGTCTTTGCCTCCCGAGTGCTGGGATCACAGGTGTGAGCCACCACACCTGGCTGAAAGATAATTTTGCAGGATATATCAATCTAGGCTGGAGATTGATTTCTTTTAGGGCTTGTGGGTTTGTGTTCACAAGTCTGCTGTGATTCTGATAGGTTTTCCTTTGTATGTGATTTGTTTCTTTAACTGTTTTCAATATTTTCTTCTTCTTCAGTTGAGTTTCTGGAACGTTCATTATCATATGCGTAGGTGTACATGTTTTTAGGTCATGGCTAGCTGGAATCCTAAATGCCTCAGCTATCTATCTATTAAATTCTTTTCCCTTTCCTGTGAACTTTCCTGCCATTAGTTATGTGAACAATTTTTAAATGTCTTTGTACTCTGTCCTGTTTCTTCATTGCTGCCAATAAATTTCTTCATCACCAAGTCCAATTTTATCTTCTATGTCTGATATTCTGCCTTCACATTCGTTCGTTATTCTACTCTGCAAATCTTCATTGGAAGTTTTAATCTCCTGGATATCTATTTGAAGGTTTTTTAACAGATTCTATTACTTCTGTAAACTGAGATTCCATATTATTCCTAATCACTTTTTATTGCTGTAAATCACATCTTTCACTATGGACAGTTCTCTGTTGTTAATTGAGACATTATTTCTGATTTAATTTTCACTAGATCCTCTTTTATTAATTGTTTAGGGAGTCCTACTGGTTGAGTTTTGGGTTTTTCTATAACACTGTTCCCTAGATTCCCTTTGGTGGTGATCTGGGTATCTGGGTTTGAGACCTATTAAGATATTCTCTCATTTCTATTTTTCTTTGTTCTTGTTGTTGCTTATGTTTTTGTTTTAATTCCTAGGTTGCTATGTGAGCAGTAGTTATTACAAGCATCTTTCTTCCTATTATTTAGAGCCCTTAGGAGATGGCTATTTTCTGGATTGTCTTGCTTAGATCTGTAATTGCTCTTAAGCAGTCTCAGATCTGGCACACAATGAAAGGTACTTAAACAGAACAATTAAATCACTATGTTCAATGTAATACAATGAGTATCATCAACAATATCAAACAAAGCCCGGGAAATGACAAACTGTGGAAACTACTATTCTGATACATTTTTGGTTATACCTTAACCTCATGAGCTACAGCAGACTATATGCCATAATTTAGAACTAACCAGAAATATATATAACTTCAGTATAGCAGTTTCATCTTTTGAGAATAAAGCTTAGCTGAGTTCAGGAGTATAGAGATAGAAGGAAAAGGACAGATTAGAAATAGGGTTAAAGGACATATAAAGATCACATGAGCTCCATGAAATTGATAGGGGCTATAGGAAAAAAGAGACAGAGGGGAAAAATACAAAACAGAACAGACTAACAGTAGCAGGACAATTAGAAACTGAATTCACCTTCTTATAATAGTACAGAAGGAAGAGAGAGTAGGGAGGACCAAGACACACAAATTTCAAGACAATGGTGCTAATAGGATGAAAAGAGAGGACGAAGGAACATAAACAAGGATAAGACCACCCAACAGCAACAGGCAAACAGGAAACTATTTTCACTGTCCTATAAAAATAAGAGCAGTTGTGGGCCGGAGGGTTAGCTCAGTGGTTCCGGCACCTGTCTCACAAGCACAAAGTCCTGAGTTCGATCCCTGGTAACCACATACAATGTTGGGCGTGGAGACTCACAATGTTCAAAAACTGAAACCTTTCACACTAAAATCAGGAACAAGATAAGGATGTTCACTGTCACTACTCTTGTTCAATATAGTGCTGGAAGCATTAGCCACAGCAATTGAGCAAGACAAAGAATAAAAGGAATAAGAATAGGTAAGGAAGAAGATAAACTGTCATTATTCACCAATGACATGATTCTCTATATAGAGGATTCTAAAAACTCAACCAAAAGACTGCTGACTTAATTGTCAAATTTAGTAGTGTAGCTGGATACAAGGTCAATGGTCAATAGTCAATAGCCTTTGTATACACAAACAACAGACTCACTGAGTCTGGGAAGTCAATCCCTTTCACAGTAGCATCCAAAAAATGAAATATCTAGGAATCAATCTAACAAAGGAGGTGAAAGACCTCTACTCTGAAAACTATAGCACTCTTAAAAATGAGATAAAAGAAGTTATTGGAAAATGGAAAAACATCCCTTGTTCCTGGGTAGGAAGAACCAACATTGTCAAAATGGCTGTACTCCCACAATTCCTATACAGATTCAATGCAATTCCAATTGAAATTCCAACACTACACTTCACAGAACTAGAGAAATAATCCAAAAATTCATCTGGAACCACAAGAGACCTAGAATAGCACAATCAATTCTAATCAACAAGGGCATAGCAAGGGGTATTATGAAACTCAATTTAAAACTGTACTATAAAGCCATTGAGATAAAAACTGAACTGTACTGTCAAATCAACAGATCTGAGAACCAGTGGAATCGATTAGAAGATCCAGAAACAAATCCAGATACCTTAAACCACCTCATTTTGACAAAGGAGTCAAATATTCTCATTGGAGGAAAAACAGCCTCTTTAGGAAATGGTGCTGGAAAAACTAGGCTTTAACTTGACAGAGACTAAAGCTAGACCTCTCTCTGTCACTGTATACAAAATTCAAATCAAAGTGGAATAGAGACTCAAATATAAAAATAGAAACAATAAACCTGCTACAAAACAGGTTAGGTAAAACTCTTGGAGACATTGGCTTAGGCAGAGACTTTATGAACAAAACCTCTATACCACAAGATCTAGCAGAAGAAATCAACAAATGGGATCTCTTTTTATTAAAAATCTTCTGTATAGTACAGGAGACCACCAGTAGAGTGAAAAGACAACCAACAAATTGGGAAAGTGTCTATACCTGCTGTCTCTCAAACAAAAGCCTACTATCTAGAACATCTAAAGAACTTTAAAAAAAAATGAGTCCTCCCAAATTTAAATACCCAATTCAAAAATGGGCATCTGAAATGAACAGACACTTTTTAATGGCAGAAGTAAAAGTTATCAAGAAGCACATGAAGAAATGTTCAACATCACTGGTCATTTGACAGATGCAGATGAAAAACAACACTAAGATTTCACCTAACTCCACAAAGAATGACTGCTATTGCAAAATCAAACAGCTATAAATGCTGTTGAGGCTGCAGAGAGAAAGGAACCCTTCTCCACTGTTGGTGGGATTTTAGACTTGTGAAACTATTGTGGAGATCAGTGTGAAGATTCCTCAGAAAACTAGGATTAAAGGTTCCATTTGACCCTGCTATTCCCCTGCTAGGAATGTACTTGAAGGAATTAAAAGAATCATATTGTAAAGACATATGTACACCCATGCTCATAGCAGCTCAGTTTGTGATAGCCCACTCTTGGAAAGAACCCAGATACCCATCAACTGGAGACTGGATAAAGATTTTTTTTAATTTAATAAAACGGAGTATTACTCTGCCGTAAAGAATGACAAGTTTCATTCATTTATGTGCAAATGGACACACCTTGAGGACACACTAATAAGTGAAATAAATAGATCACAGATATGTAAATACCATGTCTTTTCTCTGATATGAGAACCCGTAGATTTAAATGAGTTCTAGAATGTATGATAGATTTTGTGAAATAGGAATGTGTGGGGAGAAAGTAGTGAGGTTAAAAAATAAATATGATTTGGAAAGAAAAAAAAAAGAACATGTATATAGGGGTTGGGGGTTATGGGGTGGGTGGAGATATGAGTAAAACTGAGAATTAACTTGTGTCATGTACTGGTACAAATTCCCCAATGTTCAGTGTGATTGTGAGCTGTATATAAAATGTACCAATAAATAATTCAATTTTTAAAAATTGCTGGCTTTAAATAAAACTTTCTTCATTTAAGTTGAACTTCCTTGTTTTTTGTCACAGAAATGAACATTGACTAACACACTCCTGTAATTATTGTTAAATAATGAGTTAATAGGAATTTGTTTCCTTCTGAAAGTAAATCCTAAAGCACACCTTAGAACCAGTTGAGTTGGTTTTATGCTCTAATGAGGACCTCTGCTCAAGATCAGTAATGTGCAATGTCTGCAGTGGGCCTGGTTTAGGAAAAGGTCAAGACACACACAAAATTTCCAGGTCGGGGAACATATGCCAGACATGTAACAGCCATCACATTACTGATTCATTCCCTTCAATTAAATACATTTCTACTTGAACAATTT
>PVIC010042041.1:0-15974 GCA_004025085.1 Thryonomys swinderianus | reverse complement strand
TCCTGCCATGGATTTTATGCCCAACAAATGCTGCCCGCACTAACTGAGTTAAGTGTTTCTTAAGAACACAGGTGAGACACTGAGGAGCTCAAAGGTAGGTGCTGGGCTAATTCAGGCTAAAGGGAATTGAGGGGAGAAATTAAACGTGAAGAAAACGTTCCGTGATGAAACCCTTGCATTAGAGAGCTTTTCTGCAGTCCGGGCTTTGGATACAACCGACCACAGCTGTCAGAGCCCCGATGGAATCGGAGTCCGGTACATCCTGTCACATGGAAGATGATGATCTCGATATATCCAGAACAGTGTGGTGACAACAGTTAAAAATAATTTGTCCTGTGGCTGGAACAGAACTTTATTGACAATGGAGGGGTGGGGCACAGCTGTGCACAGTCTGTAATTGCTTCTGAAATGGGAAGTGACTGTTTCAGCAAAATAAAGTATTTGTATTTAAATAAGAAACAAGTCGGCACCACATTTGGATCAGGCTTTCTGAGCATCCTTTATTTTCCTTGTTTAGGATTTGTTTTTCCACCTAGCTGTAGACATAAACAGTGTCAATGATGCGGTTCTGTATCATGCTCACGTTTGGAAATAGTGAAGTTAGAGGGCTGGTGACATAGCTCAGGGGCACCGCCCCTACCTGGCAAGCACGAGGTCCTGAGTTCGATCACCAGTACAGCAAAAAAAGAAAGCAGAGTGAACTTGGGGAAGGGAGAAAAATAGTTACAGTAAAGAAAATAAGAATAACTTGCCACACCCTGACAAGAAATTATTCTAAGATGGTTATAATTTTCTAATTATAAAGAGCATTACAATGATCAATATGTCAAATTATTCATGTGATATTTGGCCTTCCTATTAAAGTCTCATGTGACATTTGCATCTCCTATGTATGTAAGAATTCCTTTCATACATGCAAATTATGGTTTAATTTGCATACTTGATAAGTAGAATAGATTTACATTAAGTGACTACAACTAAAGAAGCAACCAAGTGAAAAATAGAATTAACATTTATGACTGATTTATATGGGTGACTGAGAAGATCTATATATAGACATATGCATAGACATAGATAAACAGATATCTATATCTACAGAGAGCTATGAAAGCCATTTAATCAATTATACAGAATACTAAGTCATGAAATGATGCTTTTCAGCATGTTATATATCATTGATTACAAATTTGAGAATCTGCAACATTAAGAATATTTAATCATTATTATTTAGATAAAATATTTTCAACCTTAAAACAATATTTACCTGATACCATTATTCATTTAAAACTTTTATATATTAATTGCCATAACATATGATTTTTTTTTTTTTTGAGCCAGGGTCTCGCTTTGTAGTTCAGGCTGGCCCTGAGCTCACTATGGAGCCCAGGCAAGCCTCGAACTCAGCAATCCTCCTGTCTCTGCCTCCCAAGTGCTGGGATTACAGGCGTGAGCCACCACACCCGGCACTGTGGTATATGGTATTGATTGCTGGTGAGCGTGAGTCAACACGCCCAGCATTGTATGTGGTTTCCGGGATCGAACTCAGGACCATGTGCTTGCGAGGCAGGCACCGGAACCACTGAGCTAAATCTCCAGCCCAACATAGGATTTTTTAAATGCGGAAAGAAAAGTTATCAGATCAATTTGAAGTATGTATTATATTGATACTCCAACTTTAAAAGAAATGAAAAGAAAGATACAAAAATAATTACTTAGTTAAATATTTTAACTATTATTTTTGAACACAAATTCCAACCCCTAGACCATAGAAAATGTTCCTATTGCAATTTTTTTTTTTTCTGTACTAGGGATTGAACTCAGGATATTGTGCCTGCCAGGCAGGTGTGACGCCGCTGAGCTACATCCTCTTATTATAATTTTTACATTTTGTCAAAGAAAACTGTGTTGTAATATTTTGGAAACAGAAAAGTGCTAGAAAACATAAATAATAATAACTTTGCAGAAGTCCATCTTTAATCTACCAAGAGCTGAATCAGTGCAGACTACTGGTTTTATTTCTGGGGTAAACCCTGTAGGAATAATAAAAGGAAAAGTGAGCCTAGGTGCTAGGCTCGGACATTTGTGAATGACTGCATGTTTAAAACTCTAGGGTATCCCTTCCCGAATTACTAGATTCTGTTCCCATGGAAGATATTTAGGACTCTGCCGGGTAGATAGCTGATAGTGCGTCTATAGACAGAAAAATTCTGCAGTATCCACCAGAGGTTTCACTGGCTTCTTTCTCCATGGAACAGTTTTGCCTTATTTGCATATTCATGTGAATATTCTTGATCTGCAAATGTGTCTGCTCACCAGAATCTCTTTTAAACCACTTAACATCTGCCTGTTTCCTCATTGATTACTCAGTAGAATAAAATCTTTCAAAAAGGTTTTCCTGTTTTGTATCTCCATGAGTAGAATGCCTTTTGTCTTTTGTAAATATTATCTTTTAACCCGAGGCCATAAACTAACAAGAACAGCAACACAGCCCACAGAGAGAGAGAGAAGTCTCTCATGAGCATGTAGGATGTGGGACAGTGAACAGCCCAAAAGGTTGCAAACAGGAGCAGAGGGAATATTGGAAAAATGGCTTTGGGGGATCAATTAGAAAAACCTTTTAATATCTGTTCTTAGTCTCCAGTTTTTTCATTGTTTTGAACAGTTTCTAGTGCCACTGAATAAACCAACACCTGAGCCCAGTCCCAGTGGCCATAAGAGTAAAATATGGGAGGGGCTGGGGATTTAACTCAAATGGTACCGCACCAACCTTGGACACACAAGGGCCTGAGTTCAATCCCTGGTACCACACACACACACACACACACACACACACACACAAAGTAAAATAAGGTAAAACCAAAAAGCAATAAAAAGTTTATTAAAATAGATGGGAAGAGGAACCACTTCTTGTGTATTCATTTCTGCCTGCTTCGTTCTTCCACTACTGGCTTTGCTACTCTTACCACAGAGTGATAGTACTTTTAGAAATAGTAAAATAGAAACAAAAGAAAGACAAAGCTCTTGAGAAGTGATACAACAAATAAGTGAGGGTAGAAGTAACTATATAAGTAGGTAAAGTTACTGTTGTTTAAAAAGTAGTAAGGAAGTGCCGGGCGTGGTGGCTCACGCCTGTAATCTCAGCACTCAGGAGGCAGAGACAGGAGGGTTGCTGAGTTCGAGGCTTGCCTGAGCTACATAGTGAGCTCAAGGCCAGCCTGAACTACAAAGCGAGACCCTGTCTCAAAAAAAAAAAAAAAAAAAAAAAAGTAGTAAGGAAGCCAGGCATGGTGGTTCATGCCTGTCATCTTAGCACTCAGGAGGCTGAAGCAGGAGGATTGCTGAGTTCCAGGCTTGCCTGGGCTACATAGTGTGCTCAGTTCCAGCCTGAACTACAAAGTGAGACCCTGTCTCAAAAAAAAAAAAAAAAAGTAGTGGTAAGGAACAGAAGGAGAAGACTCCATCAACAAAACTCTAGTGAATAGAAGCAGAAAGGGAAAGAGGAGGACAGCTCTTATGCAAATGCACCAATATGCAAGATGCATCAGAGAAGTCAAAATATCCACGGGACTGAACAATAATCAAAAACAAACAAAAGGAAACAATCTTAACGCTAAAAACATTTGACAAATATCAGGATGCATAAAGGTACATCATGTCGGGCCAGAGATTTAGCTCAGTGGTTCCGGTGTCTGCCTCGCAAGCGCAAGGTCCTGAGTTCAATCCCAGTAGCCACATACAGTGCTGGGCATGGTGACTCAAGCCCACCAGCAATCAATACCACATACCACAGTGCTGGGTGTGGTGGCTCATGCCTGTCATCCCAGCACTCGGGAGGCAGAGGCAGGAGGATTTCTGAGTTGAGGCTTGCCTAGGCTACATACTGAGCTCAGGGCCAGCCTGAACTACAAAGCGAGACCCTGTCTCAAAAAAAAAAAGATACATCATGTCATTGCTATCCAAAGAAAGAGCTACTGCTGAGTTGCTAATACCAGGCAGAACAGACTTCAAGAAACAAAGATAGTTAAACCACACTGTCCCCAGAGACTGGTTTCACTTTAGGATCGGCATCGATAGCAACATCTTCTGCAGATGCTCAAATCTATCAGAGAGAATGTCACAGAGAATTTACATACAACCTACACACATCTTCCCCTGTACTTTAAATATCTGAAGGTTACTTCTAATACTTAGTACAATGTAAATGCTATGTAAATAGTTGCTATAATATACAGTTTAGGAAATAATGATAGTAAAAGTCTAGCCAGATCACTACAGACATATTTTTACAGTATTTTTGATATGCATTGATTAAGTTCAGTAATACAGAACCCTGTGCCATTATGTAGGAAATAAGAACAATATCATTAATTAAGCAGATTAGAGCATTTCCTTTAAAAAAAAGTTACCACCAATACTATTTATATTCAATAGTGTACTGTAAGTCCTAACCAACAAGTAATACATGAAAAGAACTAATGAAATAAAAATACTGAGGGGTAAATGAAAAATGTGATGGTAATAGAAAAAAGGAAATAAAACATATATTTAGGGGGTGGGAGGTTGTGAGGTGGGCAAGGAAAAGGGAAAAAATGAGAATGAAATTGTGTCATATACTGATACAAATTCCTAATATCAAGTATGATCATATGATGTGTATATATACAATGTACCAATAAAGATAAAAAATAAACTATTATTTTAAGATTATAACTAATTTAGGTATAAAACAAAGTTGACTGAAAATAAATCAGTACAAATTTATAATAATTTCTTTAGTTGTCTAGTTGTAACATCAATATTCAAAAGCCAATTGCATTAACCTAAAAAAGTTTCATAAAAGATAAACCTAAATACATAGGCATAGTACTAAGACAATTTTTCCTGATAGTTTAAAAATATTTATAGTTGAAAGATATTATGTACTCTTAGAGAAGATGCCTTATGAGTTTATAGACAATTATCAACTATTGTTCTGTGATTCAGTTTCCCTCATAAAAAGTCCTATTGATACTTTAGTGTGTAATAAGCTTTGAAATTTTATTTGAAAGCATAAACCATTAAGAATGAAGAAGGCAGGGCTGGAGATTTGGCTCAGTGGTTCTGGCACCTGCCTCGCAAGTGCAATGATCCTGAGTTCAATCCCCAGTAACCACATACAATGCTGGGTATTGTGACTCATGCCCACCAGCAATCAATACCACATACCAGAGTGCCGGGCATGGTGGCTCACGCCTGTAATCTCAGCATTCGGAAGGCAGAGGCAGGCGGATTGCTGAGTTCGAGGCTTGCCTGTGCTACATAGTGAGCTCAGGGCCAGCCTGAACTACAAAAGCAAGACCCTGTCTCAGAAAAAAAAAAAAAAATGAAGAAGGCACTTGAGAATAAGTAAGGATGGGTAGCTCTAGCACGTTTTAGAAATTGTTGTGAACTTAGAGTTTAAAGATAGAAAGATCAGAAGCCAAAACAGAAAATGATTGATAGGATAGATTAGGTATCACAGAAACAGACCCACTGTCCAATGGATAATCTCTCATATAAGGCAGAAATGACATAGCATATCTCTAAGGAAACTGAAAAATTCAGTGCTAGTTGTGGTAGCTCACATCTGTAATCCCAGCACTTGCAGGGCAGAGGCAGGAGGATTGCTGAGTTTGAGGCTTGCCGGGGCTACATAGTGAGCTCAGGGCCAGCCTGAACTACAAAGCGAGACCCTGTCACAAAAAAAAAAAAAAAAAAAAAAAAAAAAAAAAAAAAAAAAAAAAAAAAAAAAAAAAAAAAAAAAGTTGATGAACAACAAAAGTAGTTATGCAAGTGGGAAGATAAACAGAAATCTGATTTCAGGTGGATTGAAATCTTAAGTGTCACAATAAACACTTCAATTGAATCCAGAAGGAGGACCCACTTAATAACTGATTCTTTTTGAGACTAAGCGTTCTCTCCAGGACAGTCCATATTTTGGTCTCTAACTTCCTGTGTCTCTCAATGCTCAGTTCAGCTCAGCAGTCTCCTGGGCTTCATCTAGTTTCCTTCCCTCAGGGGAAAGCAGAAGAGCAAGGTAGGAAGCTAGGACTGGGAAGACGTGTTTTTTTCTTTTCCTTTCTGTCAACCATCACTATCTTTTGCAGTTTGATGTCCAATGACTTTAAAATTGTTATTTTGAATATTTTGTCTGGTTTACTGGTTGCTATAGGTTGTAAAACTTTGTCTGAAAAGTTGTAGGCCAAAAAAAAAAAAGTTGTAGGCCACCGACTGTATTCAAATTATATCTATTATTTAATTGACACATAAAACAAAACTTAGATGTATTGAAATATTCTGTAATATTTTGATATATATTATGTAATGGTCAACTCATTTAAGCATATGTAATTCTTATTACTATACACAAGTTTGATACATGCAAAATTGAGAAACAGCTTGGAATAGAAAAAAGTAAAATTCCCAACAATAAATAGTACATAGGTTTTAGTTGCATGATAAAATTTTCAGTAGAAATTCACACTTCAAGACTACAGCTCCAGAAATTTTCTCAGCCAAACATTTTTTAAAAATATGAAAAACTTAGCATGTTCTTTTAAATCTCAGCAAATTTAAATGGTGCATAATCACATTTAATGTTTCATTCAGTACACATCCTTTTGCCTTTTGTTTGCATGTTAGTTACTTTTTCCTCATTGCTGAGACAAAAGATCCAATAGGCAAAGTTAGAGCGGGAAGGAGTTTATCTGGTTTACAATTCACAGCATTTTCAATCCATAACTGACTGGCTCCAAGGCAGGGTGGGTGACAGACAGATCTTCCAGAGGAGAAATGGTTCCTGGCACCCCAACATAGCCAAAGCAGCAAAAGGGATCTTACATATTTCTTTCTGTTCGTTCACTCATGGCAGTACTGGGGATCAAACTCAGGCCCTTGTGCATCCAAGGTTGGTATGGTGCCACTTGAGCTAAATCCCCAGCCCTCTGTTCCTTTATCTTATTCAGGCTAATTGGATTAGAGCAGGCCCAAACCAGTCACTCAATGGTTTAGTAATCATACCATCCATCCTAGCATGACACACTCTAGCTTTACCCACCTGTCACTGCATGAGACTTTGCAGGGACCTGTAGATCCTTCCATTCTTCTGTTTTTTTCTTTCCCTGTAGTGGGCCAATGGCTCACTTATGCTTGAGCTAGTCAGGCTCTTTCCTTCTTTCCTCATTCTTTCATGGGAATGACTTACTGAGTCTGCTCCGCTGCTTCAGACCGGGTTATATCCTGGGGATCCCAACGTACCAAGCATAGTCCACCCTCACCCACCTTAAACATCCTTAAAATATTAGTTTCTAGTCAGAAAAAGAATCATTTCACAGAGAGCTATTATATAAAAACGATTGGGTCCACTGTACTTTCAGGTGTACATATGAATGGTGACTACTGTAGGTAATTGAGATTAGCTGTTTGGTTCTCATCATTCATAGCCACAGCTGAGAGCCTGCTAGACCCAAAGAAAGTCAGAAACATTCTAAAGCTACTAGATGGGGAGCAAACTCTAAAGAGGCTCATCAACTTCTTTGCTGAGGAAAAAGGAAGATAGAAGAAGATACTAAACGCATCAGTATTTGGTGCTGTAGCTAGCATGGTGTTTCTTCAGGAAGAAATCAAATTTTGACTGTAGAGTCTGTTTATCATCTTAATTATGTATTTCTGTTGCCAGGAAGAATATACTATATGTGTTTGGCAGGTTTGTAAGTTTCTTATAATTGATATCTACTTCTTCTAATAGCTATAGGCCACTTCTGACAGTAGCAAAAGTCTTTATTATACATATATATTATCTGTACATAAAATACACACATAGTTATAATTACATATAATTAACATATAATATATATTATTTTAATGCTGTGAACTTTCTGTTTCAGAAATTTCTTTTGCCTCAATTGGTCTATTTTCATACCTCCAGTTTAACTACCCCTACTTTCTCACTTTCTGACTGAAAATTTCTTCACCTTCAATACCTATAAGTTCATAAAGATTTTTTCCCTTACTAATTATAGCTGCTTCTCAACTGCTAATCAACCGTACTTTTATTTAATCAATAGAAAAATCTTTTTAAATGCATTTGAATATGTTCATATACCTTGAAACTTTCTTCCAAATGCCACTTATTTGTAACTATGTGGCTTTTCTCAGGACACAGTAATGTTCGGAGTAGTATTTCCAAAACTCTCAGAGCATTTGGCCCGCCCCAAACACACCTCAACAACCTCTACAAATGTTTGCGCTCAGTACTTGGTAAACTTAAAACCCAGCCTCTTCACTTTGGTGCTCTCATTGTGTGAATGTAGCTTTGCTCAGAGGCACTTTCACACCCTTTACACGAGGGTTCACACCACCCAGGTGCATGGGTGCTCTGCATCATCGCCTAACATCAAAGCAAGTTTTAGAGATACCATTGAAGCTGTAATGTTCTTTTGACTTTTTCAAAATAGACCTTTAAAAAGAGGTCTTCAAACATCACTGATGCCAATAAGGCTTTCTACCCCAGAGCAGCATAATAAATTGGTAAAGGCATGTTCTTTATGAATGGTGCACACACATTCCTTGACATTAAAAACTTGTTTTGATAAACATTTTTAATTCAAGGTTAATCTAGATGTCCCATACATAGCCTTTGGTGCCTCAATACTGACTTTCATCCTGTTAAAATATAACAGTTTTGAAGCAGTACAACCATTCCTAATTGACTCTAACAATTTCCACATGTGTAGGGTCACTGGAATGCTTGTTAAGCATATCATAAAGACATCTTACCTCAGCCTTGATCTTTTGTAGGCTAAGTGGTATATGCATTTTGTTGGTCATTCATCCATATTACAAGTAATTGTTTTGAATCTTGGTACATTATATATACACATTATGATCACATACAATATTGAGAATTTGTACCAGTATATGATACAATTTAATTCTCATTTTCCCATCCCCCACCCATCCTTCAACCCCCAACCCTACATACATAAGCTTTGTTTCCCTTTTTTTATTACCATTGTATTTTTCTTCCCCTTGTTACCCCTAAAGTCCATTTCCCTCTGAATACTTTCTATTTCACAATATCTATCATATACTCATAAGTGAAATAAGTAGGTTACAGATCTGTAGATATATCTTTTCTCTGGTATAAGAAACTGAAAATGTAAATGAGCTTTAGAATATATGGTAGATATTGTGAAATACAAGTAATTATTTTACATCACCCATTCAAACCCTTCTTTTCTATATGATAACAGTGGATTTAACCAATGTCAAGCCAATCTCCACTACATCACTGATTTGTTTCTTATCTTTTATTACAAAAACCCTTCTATGCAGTGGCTGTGACTGGCTTGGTGCTTGCCTAATGGGCAAATGTCTTGAGTTCCAACTTAATAATAAATACTTCTTTATTCTCCTAAGAAGCAGAAGACACAGGCAGTGATTTTTTAGATATGATAAATGCAAAATCATGAAACTCAATATCCAAGGAGGACAGACTACAGTAACATTAGTGCATCTTTGTGATTTTCTATATGGGTGCCTGGAATCTGTAGATACATCCCACTGTCCACCATCGAGAGAGTATCTAACCATATACTGTTAACCAGAGAAAAGATCAACATCTCAAATTTGAAATAAGACTGCCACCCAAGACATACTGATCTTACACAATTAAAATGCCACAGAAGCCTGTCAGAGCTCTATAAATTGAAAATCATCTGTGTAATTGCAAAGCCTGGAAAGAGTAGCCACAACTAAATTAGTCAAGGATCTAATCTCTTGGTTTTGGAGTCTGGATTAATCCTCATGGTTCCTCAGGTTTTCCAGTGATTATTGCTTACTAATAAATAAAAACAGTTTTCAGCAATCAGCATTGCTGATTTTTGCCTCCCCCCATAACAAGTAGCACTTTGAACACTGATATTACTTATTATCTAAAAAAGGAAAATATATGACTGGCTAGTCTCAGTGTGAAAAGTAACTATAATTAGTTATCTGCTGTTGCAGAACAAATTACCACAAACTTGGTGGCTTAAAACAATGCATGTGTATCGTGTCACATTTCTTGTATAACAAGGAATTCAGCCAAGGCTTAGCTGGCCACTTGTTTCAAGATTTCTCAAAAAGCAGCAATCATAGCCCTTGGCCAGTACCACAAGCTGAGCAGAAGCTTTGCTGCAGAAGAGTCTGCTTCCTGGTTCTTGTGTTGCTAAGATGTCTTGGCCTTTTCAAACCAGCTGGGCTCAGGGCCCAATTTTTCCCTGGTTATCAGCTGAAACACTGTCCTATCATCCATAGGACAGTGATGTTCCTAATAAAGCCACTGAATAGATCCTAGCAAAACAGCCATTTCCTGAGACAATCTAATCTAATGTAATACAGTGTCACAGAAGTGACAGCCAGACACCTTTGCTATATTCAGCAGGCCCTACCCACACCGGATGGAAGAGTATTACAAAGAGTGTGAGTACGAGGAAAGGGAGACAAATGGAGATCGTCTTACCATCTGTCCACCATCCTGCTTAAGCCCTCTAAAAATGTCTCAAGGTTTTTGTAGAAAATTCAAAACTTGCTTAGTAAAAGGTCCGATCCTAACGCTAAAAGAGGAAGATCCCTCTATACAGGTGTCATCTACTTTTGAGTTCAACACCACCTATAGCAGAATTAAAATCAGTCTAGTTGTAGGAAATTATCATACACAGTATGAGTGGTCACATAACATAAAAGAAAAGAATTTATGCTCTCCAAAGTTAAGGAAAACAATTTTTTTTTTCTCATCTTAAAACTCAGTTAGCAAAACTATGTGACTCTGAGCTTCTGGTTTTTCATCTCATGAGAATGATCCTAGAAGTCGCCACTTCATTTTAAAGACAAGTCAATGCTGAAAAGGACCAACTGTCAGTAACTCTTTCTTGATCTGTAAGAGAAGTCACAGAGCTAAGAGAGCCTATGTCCTCCAAGACAGGAGACAGTAGGCAAACGTAGAGTCCTGGCTTGCAAGGGCAGATTCATGGGAAAACATGGTCGGTAGTACCAAGGTAGTAAAGTCTTCACTGTAATCGGTTACTTGCTAGAAGCTGAGTGAAAAACTGACAGTTAAACACTGCATGGATGCCCTCCTGGCCTAAGCACACTACTTGAACTTGAACTTCTTGGGATCTACCCCTGCCCTCCCTGCCTCTGTGACTGTCTCTCGTGGCTGTTTCTCAGTCACTGTGGTAGGACGAGCCCAGAGGCCCGGAAGTGTAGTTCTAACTTCTGGAGTAGCTAGCTCAGCCATATACAACTGTATCACCCCCAAAGCATGCTGTCTTTGTAGCTTATCATATCCCTGGCCGTATCTGGCAATCTTGTTTCTCCTGAGGGATGCGAACCCTCTGAGGTCACCTTGAGTTTCTGATAAGAGGCCCTCCGTCCTGCAGTTAGCATTCCAGGTGACTTCTCTCTTCTGCTGCTTTCATTTCTCTGTAGGCTTCTGTTTTCCTGTCAGGTCTTTGATGCCCAGAGCTCTGGACTCCCCGAGTTATTTTCCTAGTATCTAAACTCCACGATCTGAAAAGCCTTTATTTTGCTTCCAGTCTTTATTGCACTACTTTAAATCTCTCCTTTTCATTTTATTTTGAGACACATTCTAAATTCCCCGAGCAAGACTCAACTTGCAGTTGTTAGACCTCAGCGTGTGGAGTAACTGGGACGACAGGGCATCACCACACCTAATTCTGTCCTCCTCTTTATGCTGTTTACTTTAATACTTTTACTTTTCCATGCTATACATTTCATAATAGGCTACTTGTAATTTTTTTTTTTTAGGATGAGTCCGTTAGACCTTACAGAAATTAAGAATTAAGCAGAAAAGTTTTATATTTGTGCACCTATTCCTGTTTCCAGTGCTTTCTTTCTTTATATCCAAATGTTCTCAAAATCTCATGCTGTTTTCCATCAGCTTAAAGAACTTCAGTATCTCTCCATGTAAGTGCTGGAAAATTTTTTCTGCTTTTGTTTGCCTGATTTCTTTATTTCAACCTCATTTCTAAAAGATGCTTTCCCTAAATATGAATTTTCTTCTCTGTTGGATTTTTTTTTAAAATTGTTGTCTTTATTGGTACATTGTATATGTACATCATGATCCATTCAATATTGGGAATTTGTACCAGTATATGACACAATTTAATTCTAATTTTTTCCCATTCCCTTACCCACTCTACAACCCCCCCAACACATAAGCTTTGTTTCCTTTTTTATTACCATCACATTTTTCTTTACCTCTCATTATTTACTCCTCCACCACATTTCCCCTTGAATATTTTTCTATTTCACAATATCCATCATACATTCTAGAACTCATCAACATCTTCAATTTCTCATATCAAATAACAAAATATGATATTTACACATCTGTGACCTATTTATATCACTTATGAGGTAAAACATAATTTCATTGTCTTCTAGCTTCCCTTCCTCCTGATGAAAATCCATTGGCTACAGTTTTTCTTTTCACTCTCCTTCTGTTTCTCATGGCCCACAGCCTGTTCTTCCCATTTGGCAAGGTTTCTCAGCTGGGCATGGTGACGCACACCTATGGTCCCAGCTCTCCGGGGCTGAGGAGGAGGATGTGACTATGGCCAGCCTGCACAAAACAGCAAGACCCTGTCATCCAACAAAACAAAACAAAACAAAATGATTTTCATGGGCTTATAGAAATTTGCCAGGTTTTGCTTTCTTTTGTTTCCTTTTTCTTTTAAACAGTGTTGATAACTGAACTCAGGGCCTCAAGCACAAGAGTGTTCTACCACTGATCTCTGCATCCCAGCTCTAATTTACAGATGTGTTTTCTTCCCGATATTCTTCTAGAGTTCCAGCTGCACTGTTATATCAACCTGCTTATGACTGTCCCTTCATGTACTGTGGTTTTCTTAATTCTTTTTCTTTTTTCTGTAAGCAATTTGAACAGTTCCTATTACACTGGTATTAGCTGTCCTAGTCTATTTTGTAGTTTAGAATCTACTAGCTGTAGTCCTATTTAATGGTTTTTGTCTGTCTGTTTGCTTATTATAAATCTGTATGTTCTTTTCTGGTTTTTGACACAGGTCTTTCTTGCACTGTTGCCTCGGCTGGCATTATTCTCCTGAGTTCAAGCAGTCCTCTTGCCTCAGCCTCCCAAGTAGCAGGAACTCTTTTAAGTGAAATGAATCACATGCAAGATTAGTATCACATGGTTTCCTTCATATGAGAAGAGCAAAGTAGAAAGAGCAAGATCAAGGATAATAGAATTGTGAAGGCACATATTTCTCCAAGCAGAAGGGAATCAAGGGTGTTTGAGAAAGGAAAGCAAATGAACAAAACGATGGAAGGTGTTTTCCATGCAAGAAATGGAAACATTCCATACTACGAATATGTACTAATAAAAATGAACAAACTCCAGAGGTGTCTGAGGAAAAACAGGAACTCATGAGACTTCAGTGTGCATGAGGCCATCCCTCATAAAACATCTCTGTCATCACTTACACACCTATTATCTATCCATCCGTCCATCTCTCTACTTTTACCTCCCTGAAACCTGATTTCACAATTTCATCCTTCCTCCTTCATCTTAAGATCCCACAAAGACTTTTCCACAACTGCCACAGAAGAAATGTTTCCTATTTTCAAGTCTGATGATTTCATGGTTTCCTCTGACCTTCCCAGGCTTCGTGTCACGCTAAGACTTCTTGCACCGCCCTGTTCCGTCTGATGCCTGAGTCATGGGAAGCTCAGTTCGGCGGCCTTCACCGCAGCTCCTGGCTTGTTGCCTCGCTGCAGGCACGTTTCCCATCTCTAAATCTTCGTTCCTCCCCTTTTCCTTGAAATACTCTCACCAAGACATGTGCGCTCATCTTCTCTATTTTTTAACGCATGCGCTCTGATGCCATTTCTTTTTGACATTTTGTGACCAGCGAATATAATATATTCATTCTTCCACTTCTCCCTTTCTTGCTCGCTATTTCCCCGTAGTTGGAACATCACGCTGATATCTATATACATTTGGAGATTTTTTTTTTTTTGAGACAGGGTCTCGTTTTGTAGTTTAGGATGGTCTTGAGCTCACTATGTAGCCCAGGCAAGCCTCGAACTCAGCAGTCCTCCTGCCTCTGCCTCCTGGAGTGCTGGGATGACAGGCGTGAGCCACCATTCCCCGCACCTGGAGATAATTAAGGTAGATACATGTGAAAAGTTGTATTGAAGATAAACTTCAGACTTAATAGATGCATACACAAATACAATTTATTAAATTTCACAGCCAAATCTCAGAGTGATAAGTACTGGAAAGGCAGACCTGGCTACATAAACATTTAAGGAGGCACTAATATACAAAGTTAAGGAATAACTTGGCAACATACATTTGTGAAGTGCATGATATCAAAGATTAAATTTCTCAATTTTGTCTTTGAAAAGAAAATAAAAATACCACTAATAACTCATTTCAATGCCAAAGAAAATCTAGGTCACAAATTAATAGACTGCAAGTTTTTTTGTAATCCAGAATATGAAAATTGAAATAAGATGCAATGATCTTCTAACAGATGAACCAAAATTATTCACTGTTAAGAGAATTTGACCAAATGAGCAGTCACACTCTATTAATAAAACTATAAAAGTCCAGCTACTTTGGAAATGAAATTCTTTAAAATTTCAAAAGGATATACTTATTTTCCCAAGCATTGTTTTCATGCAGCTGTGCAAAAAAAAAGTATTAATAGCACAAAGATATTCAAACACAATGTTTATTTCATTTTATAAATGAAGTAAAAATTAAGAATCTTTAGATCTTATTTTTATTCTCTGAAGTATGATGTAGCTATTAAAAGGAGACACATAAATAGGTCACTTCATTTAATATAATGAAGTACAGTATGCAAATCATATATACACTATCTTTTATTAACACAAAGATATTTATGTTTATATACATATGTAGATATATATTGCATATATGGATAGATGAGAAAAGAGATTTGTTTGCATATAATAAATAATACACATAAAACTTAACAGTATCTATATCTTGGGGAGGCTTCACAGAATTTACAAAAGTTAGTTGCAAAGTATTCACTTTTTCTCTGAATTTATTTCACTAGTGTTTATCTCCTTTTATGTATGTGTAAAATAAATAATATAATTTTGCTAACAAGGTGTCCACTGTTGGCTTTATCTAAAGCCTGCTTAATCCACATAACATATACAAATAAAAACATACAATCCATTTGTATGTTCTTAAGGAGTTTTTTTAAGAATTCTATAATACCTTTGATGAATTTACAAATATACACTTTAGAATCTGAAATTTTTCGAATTAATTTCCCTATGCTGTTTTCTTGTATAATTTTATGTATGATTTAATTTTTTCTTAATGTAATGTTTTAACTAAAATTTAAAATGTAGATTAAATATATAAAATGATGAGTGATTTCTGTTCCACAAATAAGAACTATATTTAAACTATACAGGAGCTCCCACAGGGTACAGATCAAGGATGGGAAGATGAGCTGAAGTCATTTGAGAACATTCAGCCCACTTGGATGTTAGGAAAGCTTTAATGATGTCTCTCCTTTACCCATTCACATCCTAGCGCTCAGATATGTCACAATGTTTTGACAGATCTCTTCACTAACTGTAAAAGTGACTTCAGAGTCCCTTGACATTTCAATGTCTACATTTACATAAACAGTCAGTTTTTATAAAAGGAATAGAAAAGAGAAACAGAGTTAAGAGTTCTTTCCATTTTTACTTGATTTGTGTGAGGTGTGGGTGAGATTAGCTGTCTGATTTTAGAATACCTGGGGAAATTAGAAAAAGGCTAATGACTCTAATTCCTTCTAAAAATTTTTGGTACTATCTACATGGTTCACATTAGATATCAATCTAGAACTTCATCTCTTAACATACACACACACACATATACCCGTATATATATATAT
>PVIC010042040.1:0-15961 GCA_004025085.1 Thryonomys swinderianus | reverse complement strand
CTGATTGCTGGTGGGCGTGAGTCACCACGCCCAGCATTGAATGTGGTTACTGGGGATTCAACTCAGGACCTTGTGCTTTTGAGGCAGGTGCTGGAACCACTGAGCTAAATCTCTTCCCTGAGCAGAAGGTTCTTCGGATGACTCCCAGTGTCTTGGATGAGGCAGAGACAGAAAATGCAGGAACCTCAGTGGAGAGCGGGCAGTCAGTCTAGTCTGGTGTCGGGGACTAAACAAGGCTCCACGGGCCTCGGAGAGTGTGACATCCCCGCGCGGAAGTGTCTCATGGAAGAGGTAGAGCCACCGGAGGGATGGAGGAATTCGCGGAAAGGTGGCTGGTAGGAGAAGGCGTGGAGGCTGAAGGTCTAACTCATGTTTGGCATAGGAGGACTTTCCAGTGAGGAATGATCAGTTGAGGAAATAATCGATTTCTCCGGCTCCTACGATTTACCTACCTGTGGGAAATTCGGGTGTCTGATTTATGGAGACTGGTGTAGTCTCCTGAAAATCAAATGACAAAGAAAAGGAGATGTTTATATTCTGAAGCGCTAAGGCACAGGTTTTGATTTTTCCGTGTGTTGTGGTGTTCCTAGGGATTTCCTGGTAAGAAACAAAAGAAACCTGATGTACATAGGATTGGGCCACGGCTTTGGCCTTGTCAGTTCCTCTTGTTAGCGTCTTGTACTGAATACCTCAGCAGGCCTGGCGGTGTGTGTCTGGGGGACATGGGGATTCTTTCTAAGCAAATATGTTTCTTTTTTCTTCAGGGTCTTCCTCTACTCTGTCATCCACGAAGTTCACTCCCTGCTTTGGAAAAAGATCCTAGTATGGATGGGTGAACTTTGTAAGGCTTTGGCATCGATGAATCTGAACCATACAGAGTCCTTTAGAGCCCTTAGATACTCAGGCAGTTTTCTCCTATGGGGTGTGTGTGTGAGAGAGAGTACCAGAGACAGACGCTGGTTTCACTGTATTGTGCATTTATTAAAAGTTCTTGGAAATATGCTGAGATTGAAGGTAGAGAAAGGGCAAGTTTATGGCTGGAGAACACTTTGAAGATGCAGCTGAAGAAGACAGAAAGCTCAGGAGGAGAAGAGGACAGGACAGAGGTCCACCCCGACCTGCGCGTTAGCCCTTTCCCTCGCTGTCTTTGGTGGATATTTCAGTCTGGCACAGTGAAGCGGGTGGGAGCCAATTACTATGCTGGAACAAAGTGGGGTTTGGCAGCAGACTATACAAGAGAAGCCCTGACTTCAAGGACCATATATGTTTATACGAAGAGGTTATTCATTTATAGGAAAAATCCATAAATAAGAGGAGTAAGTTCAATGGAATGACTAGTGTCAAGGTGAAAAATCCTCATTTTTTTTTTTTTAACCTTTCTAAACTTCATTTTACTCTTCTGGGAGGAACAGTCTCTGAGACTGAAAATGCTAACCATATGTGACATATATGCAGTCTTCAACCTACTGAGGGCCTATGTAGATATTTGGAGATGGCAGTCTCTGTCCCCATGAAATGTCAGTTCTTTGTCTCCACAGCGCCACTGACACTGATTGCAAAGGATCCTGTACACCTGGGTTTCTGAGGTCTCCTGCCTGGATCTGGAATACACAAAAGGGTCACTCCCACTGGAGGTCTTTTGTCTGCCCATGTCCCCATCTTTAATGGTTGTCATTTAAGCTGGGGGGGGGGCTTTGTGAACTACTAAAGCTCTTTTCAGATACTATTGAAATAGGGTTTAATCCTCAATATCATTCAAAAAGCCAGGGGAATTCTTTGGGTTTGAAAACTCAAAGGAACAGGTGACGTGATTTCATGTTCTGAAGCCCATGATTTGCCAGTGAGTGGTACTCCCGGTTTCCATCATGTTCTTTCTTTTCTGTTTACTTAGGGGTGAGGGCCTACTTTATGAAGCCTGTGGGATAAGGAAGTTAACATGCCAGAATATTTTAGCACACAGTAGGAATTAAATAAATGTCTGTCCCATCCCCTTTCCTCTCCTCTCTTCTTCCCCTGTTGTTTGTGAAATTTCATGTTGTTTAATCACATTTCCAACACAACTGAGTAAACTACAGATTGGCTTTACCTTCAAACACACTTTTTCTTAAAAAATTACTTATTACTACATATTTGTGATATGTAATTACTACATATCACACTATGATATTACTACATATTTGTGATATGTAATTATTATTTTCATTGTGGGTATTTGGTACATACACATGACACACTATCTGTCTCAGTTACTTTTCTCTTCACTAAGACAAAATATCAGGCACTAACAAGTTAAAGAGGAAAAAAATTATTGTAACTCACAGTTTATATAGATTTCAGTCCGTAATCAGCTAACTCCAAGGCAGGGCAGCATGGCAGAGGGGGATGACAAGGGAGAAACAGTTGATGGGAGGGTAGGTGGGAGGCAGCCAGCAGCAGCAGCCTGCCTTCTTTTTGTTCTTTTTTTTCTGTTCAGGCTATAAGTCTGTTGACTGGTGCCACCCACACACAGGGTGGTGCTTCCATTATCCATACCCAGGATTATGCTAAACCAATTTAATTATCACATAACTCTTAATTCATATTCATATACCCTAGATCCAGCCACCTCCTCAAAACTCTGTGTATGAGCATACAAGGCTTTGAGGGAACATCCAAGCTATAGCAGCTTCTTTTGGGCATTCCCTTCCCCTCCTTATCCCTTTTCTCTTCCTTCCATGATTATATTAATACATGCAAAAAAAGATTTTCAACAAAATTACACACTGTTTCATGGTTAAAACTCCGAAGGAAACAGGTATACTTAAGTTTAAAAAAGCTATTTATGATAAACCAATAAATGGCATCATCAATAAATGGAGAAAACTAAAAGTATTTGCCATAAAATCAGTGACAAGACAATGATACACACTATCACCACTGCTATTCAACTTAGTACTTGAAACATTTGCAAGAGCAATCAGTCAAAAGAAAGAGATTAAAGGGATACATATAGGCAGAACTCAAGTTATCATTATTTGGAGATGACATAATACTTTACATAGAAGACCCAAGAAACTCCACCAAAAATCTCTTAGAATTAATAACCAATTCCAGCAATGTAGCTGGATACAAGCTCAATACAGAAAAATCATTAGCATAATGAACTTGATGAGAAAGAGATTATGAGAACAATACCATTCACAGTAGCTTCAAGAAAGATAAAATACTACAAATTAATCTAACCAAGGCAGTAAAGGGCCTTGATGATGAAAACTACAGTACCCTGAAAAAGGAGATTAAAGAAGATATCAGAAAATAGAAAGATGTACCCTGCTTCTGGATAGAGAGAATCAATATTGTAAAAATGCCACAATTGCAAACATGTTAAATATCAAACATGATATATATCAAAATATCAACAGCATACTTGATGCAGTCCCAATTAAAATATCAGTAACATACTTTACAGAACTAGAGAAAAAAAATCTTAAAATATGGAATCAGAAAAGACTAAAATAGCAAAAGCAATTTTGAGCAGGAGGCTTTACAATACCAGATACATCTACAGGTTCTCATACCAGAGAAAAGATATGGTATTTACATATCTGTAATCTATTTATTTCACTTATTAGTGTCTTCTCAAGGTGTGTCCATTTGCATATAAATGAATGAAACCTGTCATTCTTTATGACAGAGTAATACTCCATTTTTTCCACGCTGCAGCAACTCCTGACCACTTCCCCAGAAGCAGGTGCCACGAGGTCGCAGCAGCCTTCTGCACAACCCCGGAGGGCGCAGAGCAAGGCAACAAACTGAAAGTCATGGACCTTCCTCTGCCGCAGGCTTGGGGCTCAGTACTTGGATGGCAGTAGCAGCGCCAGGGTCCAGTGCACTCCTTGACATCAATTTCTAATCTCACTGCATTGTTGTATAATCATATACTTGAGATAATTTCAGTTCTTTTGCATTTACTTAAGCAGTGAGTATGTGGGGAATTTTTGAGAAAGTTGATCTGTGTCTTTGTGGCAGTGGTGTACTGAGATCCCCCATTACAATTGTTTTGGTATTCATCTGATTTTTCATGTTCCTTAGTGTTTGTTTTATGAAGTTTGGTGCACTAGAGTTTGGTGGATATATACAGAATCGATCAAAAATGTATACACCCTTCAGCAGGTCACTGTACTAATAATGTCTGAAAGCTAATGCCCACCACTTTGAGCACCTCTTGTAAATTGTAGAGGCTGAAGGTAACTTGAACTAATCTTATCTCAGGATGTTTCAGTAAATTTAGTATTAAAACATTCACACAAATTTTTCTTTCCCTGATATATATTTCTCTGGTGGACTCTGTATTTATAACCGTTAACTCTCCCTATTGAATTGTTCCCTTAACCAACGTGTTAACCTTTAACTCTTCTGATCAGTCTTAATTGGAAATCTACATTATCTGAAATTAGAATAGCAACTCCTGCTTTTTTACTGATTCGTCTTTCAGGAAATATTGCTTTTCATCCTTTGATTTTTAATCTGTATCTTTTTGAATTAGATGTGTTTCCTCTATTCTGCATATAATTGTTTGCTTCTGGATCCATTTTGATAGCTTGTCTCTTTTGATTGGGGAGTTATTACTTGTGTTTTTTAGGGAATTACTGAGATTAGTTCAAGTTACCTTCAGCCTCTACAATTTACAAGAGGTGCTCAAAGTGGTGGGCATTAGCTTTCAGACATTATTAGTACAGTGACCTGCTGAAGGGTGTATACTTTTTTTTTTTTTTTTTTTTTTTTGCTTTTTGGAGACAGGGTCTTGCTTTGTAGTTCAGGCTGGCCCTGAGCTCACTATGGTGCCCAGGCAAGCCGCCGCGAACTCAGCAATTCTCCTGTCTCTGCCTCCCTAGTGCTGGGATTACAGGCGTGAGCCACCACGCCCAGCATTATATGTGGTAACCGGGGATTGAACTCAGGTCCTTATGCTTGCGAGGCAGGCGCCGGAACCACTGAGCTAACCCTCCGGCCCGGGTGTATACATTTTTGATCGATTCTGTATATATCCACCAAACTGTAGTGCACCAAACTTCATAAAACAAACACTAAGGAACATGAAAAATCAGATGTTACTGAGATATGTTGGGAGTTATTACTGAGATGTACTGATTTATTCCTGTCGTTGCATTATTCGCTTGTTGCTGATTTCCTTATTTTTTCCCCTCATTTTGCTTAGCTGGTAATCCCACCAGGTGTATTCGTTCTTTTTGACATTGGCATTGTTGGGTTCTTTGACTCTTTCTAGGATATCCTTACATTTTTTTGTGCTGGTTTAATGTTCATCATTTTATTTTTTTTGAGACAGGGTTTTGCTTTGTAGTTCAGGCTGGCCCTGATCTCACTATGTAGCCCAGCAAGCCTTGAACTCAGCAATCCTCCTGCCTCTGCCTTCCGAGTGCTGGGATTACAGGCGTGAGTCACCACGCCCATCACTGTGGTATGTGGTACGAGGGATCAAACTCAGGACCTTGTGCTTGTGAGGTAGACACCAGAACCCCTGAGCTAAATCCCCGACCTGGTCATGAATTTTTGAGGTCCTTCTTGTCATTGAAATACCTTATTTGTTCATCAAAAGGAGAGTTTTGTCAAATATATAAGCCAGCACTGGAGGCTTTTATTTTTTAGGGCTCAGAAGACATCACTCTAAGCCCTCTTGGCCTTTAAAGTTTGTATGAAGAAGTGTGCCGTGATCCCTATTGTCTTGCCTCTTTATTGTTGCCTTTCTCTAGTGGCTTTTAATATTTTATCGATGTGATAGACATCTGAAATTATAATATGGCATAGAGATGTTTCTTTTGATTATGTCTGCTTGGTGTTCTATATACCTCCCTTAACTGTGTGTTTATTCTTTATCTATATTTGTAAAGTTCTTTTTAACCAATATTTCTGTGAGTAGATTTTTTGTGTCATTTGTCTTATACTCTGATTTTTCACCTATTCAATTTATTGTTAGTCTTTTTTGCATCATCTCATAGTTTTTGGATCCATTTTTCATCTTCTTGTTGTTTTAAGGCATCTTTGAGTATTTCATCTTTCAAGGCATCATTGTCTTCTAGATCTGAAATTCTGATAAGCTTTACTGCCCATACTTTCAATACGATTTTTAATCTCTTGGAGTTCTAACTGCAACCTTCTCATGTACTGTGACTTTAAGTGGGTCATTCACGGCTTGTATTGTTTTCTGTAAGTCATCTAGCTTTTTAGTAGTGTCTTCTGAAAGCTCTTTATCCTTCAGTTATTACTTCCATTATCTGTTTAATTATATTTTCTTTAATCCCACTATTACTTTTTGGAGCTGCTTTCTAAACTATTCTACTACACTTTCAATTAATTCAGGTGCATAGTTTATGCTATTTCCTCTTTGGTGCACTTTGGATTGGCTTAGGGGAGTTGAAATTTTCGGGAGTCACTTCATTGCTTTGTCTTCTCGTGTATCTATTGTTTTTGTTTGTGGTTATTTTTTTCCGTGCTAAAGTTTGTGGATGTTCATACACTGAAGAATTTGTTACCAGTGTAGAAATCTCTTTTATTGCTTTTCAGGATGCATTTTGGGTGAATTTAACTGTAATCCTTTGCCACACCCTAAGATCTGATCGCTTTGTTCAATTTTAGAGGTGAGGAAGCAGTGTAATTAGCCCAGCACCCAAGTTCCCTGGGAATGTTCTCTAGTACAGTAGGTCCCTGACTTATGAATGATTTCTGTTCCAAAAGTATTTTTAAACTCAGATTTATTCCTAAGCTGACAAAGTACACCTATGAAAGTTCATAACTCGAATGTTCGTAAGTCAGAGCTTTACTGCATTGCCAATGTCACAAAGCTAATTTGGCCACATGAATGTGACCTTATTAATATCAAACAAATAAGCTACAGTAACATTGCTCCAGACAAAATATATATTAACATACAATAAAAAGCAATTATGTATGACTCCTAATCCTAGAAACAAAAACAAGAGTGATGTAAATATTAAGGCAATCCAGGTATTAAATTATAGTTAAGATGTACTAAATGTGACAGCTATATTTTTGCTAAAGGTAGAAAAGAATTCAACAGTAATTTTACTATTAAGTGTCAAAGCTTTACAGTTGCACTGTTAAAGATAAAGGGCTTGGAAGTAGAGAAGTGTAAAAGAGAAACTTTGAAGCCTTAAACTCTATTGTATAAGAACAAGGAGAGAAAAGTGGTACAGGAGATCTTATTGGGGAGTGGAAGGATATCTATAAAATTAGGTAAAGGTAAGACAAAACACTAGCCGGAAAATGAAGATAAAATAAAAATGTCAAACGAAGTAGAAATTATAAATAAAGTGGAAATAAGTGAAGTATATAAAAGGAGAGAAAGAATGACGATGAAAAACAGAAGAAAACAAAAAAAAAAAATTAGAAGCAGTAAGGAACCAAAGACCCAGGAAACTGATGAGAAGGAAAGGAACGAAAGAAAAAAGAGAAAGAAAAACCAAAGCAAGATCAAAATCAAACACCCCCCCCCAAAAAAAAAAAAAACTAAAACTAGAAACAATGCTCAGATTTAGAAATGCAACAAATGAAGGCCTGGCTCCTGACCACTGGGCTGACCCAGGGTCAGATCCGCAGGGAACAGCTAGGAGCAGCCGGTGTGGTGTGGTGTGCCACTGATGCTCTGGTGGGGGCTGGGGCACCTGGTAGCGAGGGCTCTGAGGGCTGCCTCAGGCGTGTTGCTGCCTCTGGAGAAAGCCTTTGACCTGAAGCAGCTCATCCAGACAGCTGAGCAAGAAGCCCACAATTTGAGCAGTACTGATCTTCTTTGTCATGCTGTGAATTGTAAATGAGAGCACACTAAGTAGACATCCGAGGCAGAATAAGAGAAATCCTGCCTGAGACCAAAGAGGAAAGCTAGCACCAGTTTATCAACAGATTTGATCAAAGATTTTTTTCTTTTTTGAGACAGGGGACAAATCTAATCAAACAGAGGTGCTGAAAATAAGTTTGTTTTTGAGACAGGGTCTCGCTTTGTAGCTCAGGCTGGCCCTGAGCTCACTAAGTCGCCTAGGCAAGCCTCAAACTCAGCAATCCTCCCACCTCTGCCTCCCAAATGCTGGGATCACAGGTGTGAGCCACCAGGCCTGTATTGTGTTGTGTGATACTGATTGCTGGTGGGTGTGAGTCACCATGCTTAGTACTGTTGTATGTGGTTACCGGATCAAACCAGGGACCTTGTGCTTCCTAAGCAGGTGTGGGAACCACTGAGCTAAATCTCTGGTCCTTGATCAAAGATTTTTGATGTCAAGGGATCATTCATGATGTGATGAATGAATTTAATTTTGTTACTGTCATTGTTGAGCAAGAAACTCTTTCTCTCCAAAACAGCCTGTTCATTTTGATAAGCAATCAACATTTTTTAAAAAAACTAATATTGATTTAACACGTAGGTAACTTTACTTTCAGGTTTTGGGTGAAAACGTTTTCCTTTGGAACATCTTTAGGATACTGAGCCTTTACCAGGACAAATTTGTTCAACTTTTATTTCATATTTACATCATCAGAAGTGATGTTTCTTT
Source organism: Thryonomys swinderianus (assembly GCA_004025085.1). Classification (NCBI taxonomy): domain Eukaryota; kingdom Metazoa; phylum Chordata; class Mammalia; order Rodentia; family Thryonomyidae; genus Thryonomys; species Thryonomys swinderianus. The sequence goes on along the minus strand of PVIC010042040.1, from coordinate 7,403 downwards.
TCTAAACCTGATCTGTGTGCCTGTGAATCAGATTTTCATGATGGCTTTTTATTGAAGCATATAAAGAAAATTTGGGTGATGAAGCTAGAATGGCTGACTCAGCAACACGATCACTAAGTGATCCAATTCATGTGGTACTAATCAAAATACTTTTGGTGAGACCACTTTAGTAGCATCTTATTTTCTGGAATGGTTATCAGTTTTGGGCTCAGAAAATGGAGTGACCAGTCGGACTGTAGAATTTATGGGTACAGGCACCAAATCAAAAGTTTCTCTGGGAATTTTAAACGTCAAATGTGAAATGTACCTATCAATCAAGCACTATCTCAAGAAACAGTCAATACCCAGCTTGCTTCGGAACATCAGAAGACTAGAGAAAGAGGAGTTGTTTCTTGTGTGTGCTAAATAGTGATGGAGAGAATATTTGGAAATTCGACCTTCACACAACTCACAGCTGTCAAGATATTTGCACAGAATGAGAACAGCATGAACGTATCGTTCTGTTCATATGTGAAGCCACTTCGAGCCTGATGGCTACTGGACCCCAAGGAAGACAGCAAGAGTTGTGAATGTGCTTGACTGACTATGAGCAGGTCCCTGGAACTGGAAGGAGAGAGAAACAGGAGCACCAGGAGCAGCAATGTGTGCTGCTGGCCTTTATAGGAATAAGGGTGACTGTGAAGATCACACTAACCTTCTGTGCACCCTTCTTGGATACGGACTGGAGGCCTCTGGGTTGGAACTAAGGCAAAAGAAGCACCTCATGCCTGGCTCACGACTCGTAGGACCGATGGCATCATTGCCTTTTGGGAGAGTTTAACAGGATGCAGGCACATCCACAGACCTACCCATCCTGATGAGCCTCTACTTACTGAGCAACCCAAACTGCTCTGTATGGATTGTATTTTCAATCATCAGATGGCCCCGGGAAATTGCCAGTCTGCTGATGCTGTAGATACCTGTACATTTCATTTGAATAATGAGTCTGCATGGAAACTCATGAGTGAAGAAGCAATTGAATCTGTGTGTGCTCCAAGAACAACCACCTCCCTTCCATCTTCCCACTGCTGTGTGTGTCCAAGGTGAGCGGTCGGTAACCAGTAATAAAATCAACATGAAATGATGGAAGGATCTGGGCCTTACCACCACGTGCAGAGATCAGCTTTCCCATCTCTTGTCATTTGCCCGGGCCTCCTATAAATCTGAGTGCATAACAAGCATATCTGCAGGCAGTGAGGAGTTTCAGAACGCGATAAGGAAAGTGGTGCCTGATGGGCACACATTTCAGGGCTTCCGGATCCGCTTTGTGTATAAAAATGGAAGGTGTGCATTTGCCACATGCCTCCGATAAGGTCCCCGTTTTGGGGAAGAGATAATGTGTTTCTGTGGAGACCCAGTGCACCTGGCAGTAGCAGGTCAGAGTGTTCACTTACTCTGAATCTGCATGTACTGGTTGGCTCATGTTTGCTTGTAAATGTTTCTCTGTGTTATGTGACTAACATTTCCACAAGAATTATAATTGCATTTTATTGGAGTGTTCCTTATTGTGCATTACTAGTGGTTTAAAATCACTAGCTTGGATGTCATGTTTCAGTTTTGTATAAATGTTTCAGAACAGTCGTGTGTATCTAGAACTCAAAGGCAAGAATGTGTATAGATCTTAGTTGAATTTAGTATAAATTGTGTTTTCTATTTTAATACATGCTACTCTGTCCATAGATATCCATTAATTCAAATGAGTACATAATTTATCCAACTTTTAAATACTAATTAGTAACCAGAAAAGTATTTAATAAGATCAAAATGACTATTACTTTTCATAGAGAAATGAGATTATTTTACACAAATTATGAGAAATTAACCTTACAACAGAATTATTTATTATATAAATGAAATGTATTTGTTGAGTTGTCACTTTTGTGGTTTATCTACGATGCTAGAAATACCTAAGAACTTCTAGAAAGTTTTGAGAAGGCTTTGAATGAAGAAAAGGAAAAAATAGCACAAAACATAAATATGAATAACAAAGCTCACATGAAAATATATGAATGACTTATAAATATTATAAAAACATATTGGGTATTTAGAAAAAAATGGATTATGCTTTTTTATTTTAAATGTTTTCTGTAATTAATACTAATACTCTGTCCCTGATTTTCTGTGGTCAAAAGATTAATTTCTCTACATATTCTTTCTTCTGAAACCAATTTTTTTTTTTCTGTATGGAGGATCCAACTCAGCCCCTTGCGCATCCAAGGTTGGCATGGTACCACTTGAGCTAAATCCCCAGCCCCCCCTTTAATTATTTATTGGTACAATTTATATACAACTCACAATCACACATAATATCGGGGAATTTGTACCAATATACGACACAAATTAATTCTCATTTTTACCCATATCCCCACCCCCCCACACCTCCCCACCCCCTATATACACGCTCTTTTATTTTCTTTCAGAATCATATTTATTCCTTCCCCTCATTACATTCCCACACCAAATTTCCTTTGGAAACTTCCCATTCTACAAAAACTGTCATACTTTCTAGAGCTCATTAGCATCTACAGGTGCTCATATCAAACGACTCGGGAACTCCCCCCCCTTTTTTTTTTGAGACAGTATCTCCCTTTGTAGTTCAGGCTGGCCCTGAGCTCACTATGTAGCCCAGGTAAGTCTTGAGCTCAGCAATCCTCCTGCCTCTGCCTCCCGAGTGCTGGGATTACAGGCATGAGCCATCATACCTGGCCTTGTGGTGTGTGGTACTGATTACTGGTGGGCGTGAGTCATCACACCTGGTATTGTTGTATGTGGTTACCAGGGATCGAACCAGGGACCTTGTGCCTGCTAGGCAGCCGCTGGAACCACTGAGCTAAATCTCTGGTCCCTGAAACCAATTTTTTCTTTCTTTTCTTTTTTGCTGTGATAATATCATGTATGTAAACAGGAGTCATTTTGTGAGACCCCCGACAACAAATTCATGTGAGTAAATCCATGCTAATTTATTTTACAACTGAACAAGTTTTAAAAGCTTAACAAGACGAAAGTATTTCAGGTTTGCAGTTCAAGTTCCTATAAGATGTTGTGATATAAGTGATAGGTTTGACTGTTGACTCAGCATCCCTGCAGTTTCTTTTGATGATTTTGCTCTTTGCCAGGCTGAGGATGGAACCTGGGGCCTTACACATGCTGGGTAAGCACTGTGCTGCCAAGTGGTACCCTCCGGGCTCTGTGCAGTTTTAATTCAGTTGTTTACTCATCAGTGTTCCTGAGGAAATGAGTGTGCATTAGTTGGGTAAATTATTACTATAATTCACTATTGAAAAGATTGACTTTGTTATTAAACGTTAAAATTAGAGATATCTTACAGTATACTTTTTATTTTTATATACATTGAATGCAATTTAGCTTATTTTAGAAGTCTGAAAATATTACCAATTTTCATTGAAAATGGTAATCAGATATTTCTTGTAGACTGATGTGACTTCAGAGAATTCATAAAATATGAGTGAAGACATTTTTATTAGTTGCCAGCCAGCCTTCTCTTTTCCTCTATGCTCACGTGCACACCTGTTGCCATCTTAAGAGCCTCCCTTTCCAGTCTGCTGAAACCAATGTGACCCTTGTGCTTGGTTAGGACTCTTTCCCTCATGCACAATGGTAATCACTGTGTAGGGTTTGACTCTGGTTCAATCTCCAGACCATACACAAAACCAATAAGCAAAAAACCCAAACAAATTTTAAAAAGAGCCATTCAGAACAAGGCAGAGCCTAAAACTTACTTTTTTTTTCTGTACTAGAAATTTAACACAGGGCCTTAACACTGAGCTACATCTCCAGTCCTTTATTTTTTTATTTTTAAACAGAATCTCACTAAGTTGCTATGTTGCTAGGCTGAGCTCAAATGTGTGATCCTCTTCCTCATCCTCCTGAGTGCTGGGATAAGCATTCACTGTCACACTCAGCTGAAAATTACTATTCTGTACAGTAAAAGTAGCTCAGAACTAGGTCATACCTTACAGATTTCACTAGTATATGTACTGCTGTAAACCTGTTAAAATTGCATGACACATAGCATTGTTTTCAAATCCAGTCTGAGGTCTTCTAGGCTTCTCAAACTGAACTAAGTGCCACCTAGCACTTTCTAGACCATTTTTATGGTCCTAAGTGTCCCTATATTGATTAGTGTAGGCATTACAAAACAACAACTAAAAAAGAATACTCCAAGTTCCACTCCAGCTTCCATTTGGGAACAACGTCTGTGGTTTGCATGTACCATTGCTTCTTGGTCTCGATTAGCCACAATACTTATTTACTAAGAATCAGAATTACACCTAAAAACTGCTTTCCAACTAATCCCATTTAAAATGTTTTATGACAGTTTATTTCTGACCACTAATCCTTAAGCACAGGAGATGGTTAAACAGATAATCTAGGCGAGACACACAAATAAAACCTTATTAGAATATGTTAATGAAGTCTGTCTAGCACCAGACCCTTTAATTCACATTGTTAATATTCAATCTTTTTTTTTTTTTTTGAGACAGGGTCTCGCTTTGTAGCTCAGGCTGGCTCTGAGCTCACTATGGTGCCCAGGCAAGCTTCGAACTCAGCAATCCTCCTGTCTCTGCCTCCCGAGTGCTGGGACGACAGGTGTGAGCCACCACGCCCAGTGTTAATATTCAATCTTGTGAGTCTGAGTTACTTAAGAGTTTGAAAACAGGGTTCCCTTTAGATCAGCTCCTCCATAAATAGAAAAGCCCCTATTATTTTCTTCTAAGTAGTCATCTAGTTGTCAAGTTACAAGGGCATGCATTACAGATTTGCTTTCAAGAATTAAATCTATTCCCATTAAAATTTTACAAGATTAAGAAAGTAAAGAGACAGAAACATGTGATCAATATTATTGCAAATCTTTGGGACTTGTGAATATTATTCAAGAACAAGAAGGTTGATTAAAGTTAAATCAGATACATATGTTGTCTTAGTTACTTTTTTTTGTTACTGAGACAAAATACCTGACACAGTTAAAAGAAAGGTTTATTTAACTATTTAACTCACAACTTATATATATAGGTTTCAGTTCATAGTTGGTTGACTCCCAGGCAGAGAAACATGGCAGAGGGGCATCACAGAGGAAAACAAGTTCATGGTGAGCACAAGACAGCAAGGCAGGCAAGCAATGAAGTAATGAAACACCAAGAAGCCCCACCAACCCTCTTTCTTTCCCTTATGTCTTATCCAAGCTGCCCACCCTTCAGGCAGGTAGCATTCACACCAAGGGTAGGGAAGCTTTAGTCCTATCATTGTACCATGAATCAATCCCAGCATCACAACCTTCATCTCAGAATCACACCTACCAGATCCAGTGACCTCTGAAAAGCCTCACCTAATACTACATAAGTATTTTGGGGGGAGAACATCTAGATACAAGCCATAAAATATATTCTGTTCCTACATTAAATTACATCTCCTCATTTTAAATATAACTTTTCTCATAACTATATTGTCTGCTCAAGTTAAAGTATGTCATTTTACTTGTTTTGTCACTCTTATATCATTCTCCAATGGAAAAACTAATTCTTCTTGACTGGCCCCAAATAATATGCCAGATGTTGCAAATGATGTATGTTGGATTTATGGAATGTTGCCCACTTTTAGCATATTTTAGTTGCTATGGTAGGTATCTCTGTGTAGGGAAATGATTGACTAAAATGGCAGAATTTTATAGAACAACACCAAACTTCAGCTACAGTTTTGAACCTTGTTACCAGCACTAATGTCTTTTTATGGCCTATAAAAGAAATTTGTCATAAAGAGGGCCATGGCAAATTTTTCTCTTGCTTAAAGTAATACTCAGATGTGACAATACACAAAGATTTATCCCAGGCTTCTAAAACTGCCATCATAAAAGATGATAACTATGAATTTGCTAATATTTGGGTTTAAGATTAATATATTTGGACATTATCCACTAGGGAGCATTCATCCAGTTAACACTCCTTGTATGAGGACTGAAAAAAAAAACATATTTATGGTAAATGAAGCAATCCCATCCGAAATACAGGACGAGTACCTAAACAGAACTTTAATCACACAATTGTGTTAAAACGTAACTGATTTGTAGGCTACCCATTGAAAAACATGAACTGGAATAAAATTATTAGCCCAAATGATAAAAGATGGCTTTATGGCACAAATGTATAGACATTACTATCTCTGGGTAGAATAAAAAATGTATATCAGAATATCTATGAGTACAAGGATGTCTGATTAGGACCATACCTCAACCAATTAACCTCCAAGTCTTGCAGTATCAATGGTCAGATCAGTTTTTTATGGAAGTCTTTATTGGTATATTTTATATACAGCTCACAATCATGCTCAACTTTGGGGAATTTGTACCAGTACATGACACAAGTTAATTCTCATTTTTACCCACATATCTATCCACCCACAACCCCCCTTATATACATGCTATTTCTTTTTCTTTCCAAATCATATTTAATTTTCCCCTCATTACTTTCTCCTGCCACATTTCCTTTGAATATTTCCCATTTTACAAAATCTATCATACATTCTAGAATTCATTTACATCTACAGACTCTCATACGAGAGAAAAGATACAGTATTTACATATCTGTGATCTATTTATATCACTTATTAGTGTGTCCTCAAGGTGTATTCATTTGCACATAAATGAATGAAACTTGTCATTCTTTACGGCAGAGTAATACTCCATTTTGTTTAAAACACACACACACACACACACACACACACACACACACACACACCTTCTTTATCCAGTCTCCAGTTGATGGGCATCTGGGTTGTTTCCAAGATTGGGCTGTCACCAACTGAGCTGCTATGAGCATAGGTGTACATATGTCTTTACAATATGAATCTTTTAATTCCTTTTGGTATATTCCTAACAGGGGAATAGCAGGGTCAAATGGGACCCCTAATCCTAGTTTTATGAGGAATCTTCACACTGATCTCCACAATGGCTGTACATGGCTACAATCCCAACAACAGTGGAGAAGGGTTCCTTTCTACCTGCAGCCTTGCCAGCATTTATTGCTGGTTGATTTTACAATAGCAGCCATTCTTTGTGTAGTGAGATGAAATCTCAGGGTTGTTTTCATCTGCATCTCTCAAATGACCAGTGATGTTGAACATTTCTTTTTTTTTTTTTTTTTTTTTTTTTAGACAGGGTCTCACTTTGTAGTTCAGGCTGGCCCTGAGCTCACTATGTAGCCCAGGCAAGCCTCAAACTCAGCAATCCTCCTGCCTCTGCCTCCTGAGTGCTGGGATTACAGGCATGAGCCACCACCCCCGGCACTGTGATATGTGGTATTGATTACTGGTGGGCATGAGTCACCATGCCCAGCATTGTATGTGGTTAC
>PVIC010042039.1:0-15970 GCA_004025085.1 Thryonomys swinderianus | reverse complement strand
TTCTTTTTGGAGACAGGGTCTTGCTCTGTAGTTCAGGCTGGCCCTGAGCTCACTATGGTGCCCAGGCAAGCCGCCGCGAACTCAGCAATCCTCCTGTCTCTGCCTCCCGAGTGCTGGGATTACAGGCGTGAGCCACCACACCCAGCATTATATGTGGTAACCGGGGATTGAACTCAGGTCCTTACGCTTGCGAGGCAGGTGCCGGAACCACTGAGCTAACCCTCCGGCCCAGAGCTAGCAAGATTTAAAAATCCTGTATCATTTGCTGATCCTTCTCTAAATTTCAAATTTTATGGAAAGTGAACCCAGAACTAAAAAGACAAAAAATATTTCAGAACTACTTTTTAGATAGGTGCCCCTATGAAGAAGCACCCTCAGAATTCACAGCTGGGTGGAATGCTCTGAACTAACACACTAAGTTTTTAGGTCAGGTACCCTAAACATCAGTACAAACTAGCCAGAACTACCAGTCCCTTAATCTGTTCACATCCTCCACCAGGAAAAGGAAATTAAAGAGGACACCAAAGTAGGAAACTTAAAAGTAAAACATGAAGCAGAAGGATTGCTTTGAGTTCAAGGCCAGCCTGAACTACACAATGAGACCCTCTGGCAGGAGAGGCCAGAGGAGCTCCCAGCTGGTCTCCATCAGTGATTATACCTTTGTCCGAGAGGACTAATGTCTCAGGTTTACTACTGCTTTCTGCAGCAGCCCCAGGAGAAAACAAGAGAAAAGGAAAGGAGAAACAGAAAACAAGCAACTACAGAAGGATATGACCCTCAATCAGCAGCAGTAGATCTCCTCAAAGGCCACCAGGAAGGACTCTCAAGGAAACAAGAGTCCTTAATAGGCAGATCACTTGCAATACAGTAAGACAGAGAAATCATAAGGCCAGTGATATTTTCGGAGTAGAAAACAACTTTAGAGAACTGTTACCACACCAAGACCATATGTCAACTGGTGAAAAAGTTACTATAGTACTTTTGATACCTGACTACACTTGAGTTTTGCATATCCTAGGGTGTAAACTCTCTTGAGGATGAAGTGGACCTGTCTAAGGACGTGTAGATGCTGGGTAGGATAGCTCCCATAGCACCAAGGACAATGTCTTTCATATGAAAGTGTAAGGAGGCCTCAGGAGCATAGGACAAGAATGTTCCAGGTTTTACTCCTGAGCTGTTCCTACCTCCCAGGTCACTCCTATCCTAACGAATCAGCCTAAGGAAGAACTGCATGATTTTTCTCAAGTCATGGAAACAAGACAACAGGCCCAACTTAACCACTTGGTCACTCAGCTCTCATGTAAGAGAGGGTACATATGGCTGGGATACATGGGCACAGCCACAGATAATATTCATACTTCATATCCACCTTTAACTGCATATAGAATCACTACTCTAGCATAAAAATCTCTTTCACTATACAAATACTAATGGTTTAAATGAAGCAAAATTAATGCCCAGTAAAATGGGCATACTTATCTTGGGGTTTCACATCCCCAATGATAACATTTATGAACTATGAATTTAAACTATTTCCCAGGAGCTAGAGGTATAGTTCAGGATAGAGTGCCTACCTAGAATATACAAAGTCCTGAGTTCAATGCCCAATAATATCTCATGCACAAAAATATTTCCTAGATATGAGTAGGGCACACTGTGATTAATAGGTTATTCCATTTTTCTTTCCAAGTTTATGATAAACTCCTGATATATGCCTATATGGAAAGCTGCTTGATTCTCAAGGTTAAATACAAAGAAACAAGGCTGCTATGGATTCAGAAAGAACCAGTCCCCTTAACATAAGTTGGAGGTTTCTGCTGACCTTAAGAAAAGTGACCAACTCAGCTAAGTTCACCAGTGTTCTGCTTCTCACTGGCTCCCATGCCCTGTGACCCAAGCCTTTTATCATGAGCCCCTGAGCTCATAATTACCATGAGGAAATCTGAACCTTCACTCAAACCACTGGAACATGGACAACTGGACAGTAGGGTCTGCCTCAGACACACATGTGTCTCCAGCTTTGGCACAGTCTCCAAAACCATCAGGCTGTTTCAAGCCTCACCTGGGGAACAAGACGTGGAGCTGGGTGGGAAGGTCTTGCTACTGCGAAGAGCAGACTGGTTTCGAGGACAGCGAGGGCTCCGGGAGCTGATGGTAACCACTTTCCCTGGGGGAGTTGATGACTGCTCCTCCTGGGAAGGCCTCACTGAGGCATTTGCTTCTGGAGCCTGAAAAGAAACAAGTCAAAAATATGTAAACCTACTGAATGTAGTGGTGCACACCTATAATCCTGGAGAGCTGAGGCAGGAAGATACAAATTCAACTCAGCCTGGACAAATACTTAGTAAGACCCTGCCTCAAAATAAAAACTTAAAAGAAAAAAATCTGTGACTAGTTCAGTGTCGTGGTTCATTCTATAGAACCTGGGCAGGGAAGGGGCAATAGGAGAAAACCAGATTTGACACAAGTATCCCAAGGAGAGGGTATGAGAAAGGTCGTGAGAATTTAGAAGGTGGCGTGGCCTGATTTCCATGACAACAAACATAAAGGGTCAGCACCACCTGACCTTGGCATTGACCGAAGTTACTCAGCAGTTGGCCAATTTTAAAAAACACTGGTAAATGGGGCCAGAGATTTAGCTCAGTGGTTCTGGCACTTGGCTCAAAAGTGGAGGGTCCCCAGTTCAATCCCTAGTACCAAAAATAAAAATAAAGAAAATTTGAAACTTAAAAAACAAAACAAAACTAAAAATCCCCGGCAAAACAAAGAGTAAAAATCAGCAGTCAGTAAGTAATGAAAGCCATCTCTACCTTTCTCAGGAGAGTCCCTGCATATCTCCAGTGCTTGGACATAGGCATGATAACCAGTGGGGCAGTCCCAGGCAGTGGGGTCAGCATGCCTGGGTTTCACTCACTCTGAGTGGGCCCAAACTGCAAGGAGGAGGCTCTGAATGACAAACTGATGATAGCTTGCTTTTTAAAAGACTATGCTAAGAACCCAGCATAAGATAATTGCAGTAGCTCTTCTACTGTGAGTCCAGAGGGAGAAGAAACAAATTTAGTCAAGAGAACAAAATAGAGTACACTCTGCTATTTCAAAGACTCCCTCTCACAAGGCTCAAGAGAACCCTGCAAAGACTGCTGCTGAGTACAAGCCCCCTGTAGAGGTGTCCTATCCTGAAATTTGATCTGTTTGCCCTCTTCAATACCACTCCTGGGAAAACTTGATCCAAAGCCCCAACTCTCAGCTCTTCCCCCTCTGTCCTCAGCACCCAGCACCAAATTCCTGCCTCAAGTCACCTTACCTCTGTACTGTGCATCCCTGCACCAGACACGTGCAGCTCACAGATTTCTCAGGGGCTCATCAACACAGTCTGTGGGCCATACCTTAGAACCTGCATTTCTAACTAGTTCCAGTTGACACTGAGGGTGCTGGCACTGAACCACTCTGGGTATCTGAGCTGAGCTTTCTGCTCACTGTTCTCTGCAATACTGTGCCAACCTCACTGTTCCAGATCTTCTACTGCTGGCCCTAGCGCACTTCAGCCATGCTACATCTTTCTATGAAAAGCTGCACTTGAAAGTCACAGCTAATTCACCTCAACAGCCCCATAACCCTGCCTGTTTGGTGGTCACCTCACATTACTAAAACATGGTCACCATCACCACCATGACTGGCCTTAGGGGCTTTTGCCCCTTGATTTCAGCCTGGTCACGCTTCCCTTGGGATTCCGTGAGGCAAAGTGCGACCTACTCACCAGTTTGGGGTTGACTTCTGTGGAGATGAGCTTCAAGAGGCAGCTCAGAAGGCGCTGCTCATGGAGGGTGGTAGGCGGGGAGCCAGGACGGGTGGCCTGGCCTTGTCCTCTAGAGGTTTGGCCCTCAGGGCTCAACACAGCTAGCCAGTCGTACTCGAGCTGTAGCTTGCTTGGCTTGCCCATCATGAGGTAGACTTCGGCCAGCGTAAGGCTTTCAGAGGTCTGCAGGCTCCAGCCCTCCTCACGTAGCTGCTGGGCCAACCGGCTGGCAGGGACCTCCTTTAGGGGCCTGGAAGTAGACTGTCCCTGAGGCAGTGGAGGCTCTGAGGGGCTCCCTTTCTCCTGGGGCTCTTCTGCAGGTATGTCCACTGGCTCTTTAGTGCAAACATCCAGCAGGAGTCCAGGGCCAGGGCCAGGGCCAGACTGAGGGTCTGGGCCAGAGGCAGCAAGGATGGCAACCTCCCTGCCACTGGAGGCAAGAGTCTCTGGAGAGGTGGCCCTGCCCAGAGGAGGCTGCTCTCTCCTGGGCTGAGCATCTATACAGCGGCACTGCTCAGGGACGATGAGGTCCTGACAGGACTTCAGGTAACGGGGCAAAGGGTCGAGGAGTGACAGCTCGTCCTCCAGGTCTGGGAGCTGGCCGCAGGTACACAGCAGGGACCCTGGTTCTCGAGTAGGACCATCCCCACCCTCGGTAGGAGGCGCTGCAGGGGTCTTCTCGAAATGCAGCAGGGAGTCCTGGTGCCCTGGGGGAGGCCTGTCGGGAGCGTCCGGGCTACTCAGACTAGGGGTGGCCCCTTCCCCAGGGGCACTCTCAGGGGAACTCTCTCCAGAGCTCTGCGTAGTGTCAGTGGTAGGAGGGGGCCGCCCCCCACCCTTGCCCTCACTGCTGCCCCTTGGGCACTTCACCTGGCCCCGGGCCGTGCCCTGCCCACTCTGGATACCCAGGATTTGGGCTGGCGGCAGTGAATGGGTGTCCTTGGCACTCTGCTTGCAGCGTCCACCCTCCTGCCAGTGCACTGTGCAGAAGGCCTTGGAGTGTACCACACGGGCCACACCAGGTAGTGGAGTCAGTGTGCAGTTCTCGCCTGGAAATAGGTGTAGTGTCACCTTCTCCTGCATCTGTGCAGGATTTGTGCCCTGTAGCTGCCCTTCCTCAAGGGTCTTCCGCTGTGTGCACTGTCAAGGAACAATCCCCACCATCTGTACCTGATCAAACCAGATAGAGGCACTGTGCTATAGACATATTCCATGGGTGGACCCCTCACTAGGACCCACACCCACCTCTTGGTTTCACTGCAGCTCAGATGTACCCTGGTTCCTGACCTAGGGACTTTCCTTAAGTTACCACCAAACAATGCCAACCCAACAGTCAGCCAAGAAAACAGGGTGCCTAGGATATCCCTGGTCATGTTACACAATCTGCTGGGAGGGTGACCTGGCCACACTATGAGTTATGAAGAGTTGCCTATGGCTGAGCGTTACCACTGCAAGGTCATAGGTAGTGCTCCACACCAAAATCCTGGGGCAAAGGGCTTCTATAGGACTCCATAGCCACAGAGTTTGGAAGGTTTGCATTAGTCAGAAAAAGATACAATTCGCACTTCATGGAGAGCCCACTTCTGCTTCAAGAACTCGATGAGGCTGGAGACTTTTCTATGCAGCTCCACAATCATCCTATGGAGTGACAGAGAGGAGGCTACTAAAAAGGTGTAGGAGTCCTCAGATGATGAGTTATGGCTGCGGACACTAAGATCATGCGGCAAAGTATGGCCTCAGAAGGGATGGCAGGGAAGGGCCACCAGCAGGAGTTCAACTGCTTTCCTAAAACACAGCCCTGTCTGTTAAAATCACAATAGATTCTTAGGAAGCTATCAGAAATGACACAGAGAAGGCAAAGAAGGGTGGCACATGCTATAATGAAGCAAGAGGATTACTAAGTTTGAGGCCAACCTGAGCTAGTGAGTGAGTTCAAGGCCAGCCTGAATTACATAACTGATCCTGTAAGCGAGATCCATGTACCCTTCACTAGCATGAGAACTCAGCTAAGATGTGAATGTTGGTCCCATCACCACCTATTTTCTTAATATCTTATGCTGTATGTGAATCCCTTCATACTAAATGTCTAGAAGAAGCAAATCCACCAAGACAGAGAGTAGACTGGGTTAGGAAACACCGAGGATTGACTGTTAGCAACTGGCAACGCAGTATAAAATAGGGGCAGAGGTCGAACAATATTAAAAATGTACCAAACACCACTCAACTGTGTAAACTTTCAAGTGATTATTGTTTACTTTAGGCTATGTAGGCTTTTTTTTAATTTAAAAAAATGTATAGGGCCAGAGATTTAGCTCAGTGGTTCCAGCGCCTGCCTTGCAAACACAGGTCCTGAGTTTGATCCCAGTAACCACATACAATGCTGAGCATGGTGACTCACACCTACCAGCAATCAATACCACATACCACAGTGCCGGGCGAAGTGGCTCACGCCTGTAATCCCAACACTCGGGAGGCAGAGACAGGAGGATTGCTGAGTTTGAGACTTGCCTGGGTTACATAGTGAGCTCAGGGCCAGCCTGAACTACAAAGCAAGACCCTGTCTCAAAAAAAAAAGTATGAATGAAAAATGGTAGTAGTGCCTCATGCATAAACACAAATCTTTCAAGAGCTGGAGAGGACTGGGAATTTAACCCAGTAGTTCCAGGGCCTGCCTTGCAAGGACAAGGCCCCGAGTTCAATCCGCAGCACCACCCCAAAAAAATGGTGGAGCTGGAGAGAAAGAAATGAGAGGGTTCATGAGGGCTCTGTAGCCACTCAACCTTCTTATCATAGTATCACCTTACAGTTCCCACCTTCTGTGCAAGACCCCTGCCGAGGGGTAGAACTGCAGCTCAGTGCCTCAAGGACCCACAGGTGCTCTGATCACCCCTGTAATCCTAGCTCTCAGGACACTGAGGCAGGAGAATCACCAACAGTTCAAGGTCAGCCTGGGCTACACCATGAGCTCGGGACCAGCCTGTACTACAAAGCAAGACCCTGTATCAAGGAATAAAAAAAAAAAAAAACCAATCCTGTCTTCAGGTGATGTCAGAGGACTGGGCTGAGACTGGCTTCTTACCAGAATTCCCTCAAGAAAATGCAAATACAAATACTGCAGGGTATGTGTCATCCCCCAAAGCCCCCTCTCACCAGAAGGCTCCATTACCTCAGGCGTGGGTTCTGCGCAAGGCTCTGCACTCGGGCCCAGGCATGGTTGTTCCGTGGCTGTAGCTCTACAGGAACTTTCAAGGGGAGGCGCACTGGCTTCTGGTCCTCTTCATCACTTAGGCCTACAAATGGAGAGACCACAAAAGTATAGCACAGATTAAGCTTGAGGCAGAAAGCAAAGTACTTCATCAAAAACTAACAGAATGAGAGAAATATGGGCAGCTGTACTGTGAGTAGACACAAGGAAATCAGAAAACCTGCAGCCAGGGAGAAACCCAATGTGGCCACTTGCACATTTGCTAAGAGCAAGCTATGTACCAGGCAGAGAAGCCCTGCAAGGCCTGTTCCCACAGTGCTTTCAGAATGCTGCTACGGCTTCTGAGCTAAACTTGACTCCTAAGGGGAGATGAGCCTTCAAGTTCAACAACTGTCCATTCACAGATCTGGGATGAAGTATGGCTAGGCACCAAACAACTGCAGCAGCTCAGCCTGTCCACCATGAAATGGGACAAAACCACCACATGAGCTGTAGGCCATGTAGCCTTTACCTTGATTACCTACCATCGGGATCGCAGAGCTTCTTCAGAGCCCGGCACATGGGTGCTTTGATCCGCAGGTTTCTCCCTTTGTAACGTACTGTAGTAGCCCTGGGAAAAGTTTGGAAGAGATGCTGAGGTCTCTGAGTGAATGGAAGTGACGAAGGGCCAGCATGTACAGGACATATCAAAAGGGATCAAGAGGCCCAGGCAAGTGCCAACCTGAAGCAGGTTCCCATTGTTCCCATATAGCTACCCAGGATAGTAGGCAACACTGTGCCTCTGGATGTCTGATACTTTCCCGACCAGAGCATGACTGCCGTATATAGGAAATGTGTGACCCCCTCTCACCTCAAGTTATGTGGCACAAGCTTTTGTTCCATCCATCTACTCACCACTCTCAAGCTATGCAAGCTACCCTTCTTTCTACCTCCTCCATTTCCATGCACTCCTCCAACTTCGGACCTCAAAATAGCAGCTATCAAGCTACCATATGTGACTTTTATGTGAGCTCTCAGTCTACTTCTACATAACCTTTAAGTGATTTCTTCATGACCACCTTGGCACATCAATATTGTATCCTGTTCCTCTGGCAAAGACAGAGTACCACTCACCAAAGTGAGGTATTATAGGGTTATGCTTCAGTTCTCAGGCTGGCCCCAAATCTGCCTGCCCCCAGGTGCAGTAGATTAGAAATACATGAATTAAAGATATACTATATGAGGGCCGGAGATTTAGTTCAGTGTTTCTGGCGCCTGCCTTGCAAGTGCAAGGTCCTGAGTTTGATCCCTGGTAACCACATATGATGCTGGGTGTGGTGGCTCACGCCCACCAGCAATCAATACCACATACCACAGTGCTGGGCATGGTGGCTCACGCCTGTATAATCCCAGCACTCGAGAGGCAGAGACAGGAGGATTGCTGAGTTTGCAGCTTGCCTGGACTACATAGTGAGCTCAGAGCCAGCCTGAACTACAAAGCGAGACCCTGCCTCAAAAAAAAAAAAAAAAAAAAAGATATACTATATGACTATTGATATGAACATGAAAGTGATTAAAATGATTCCTTCATAAAAACAAAACAAAACAAAAACACACAACTAGAGCTGGGAGTGGTTGCTCACACCTGTAATTCCAGCACGGGAGGCAGAGACAGGAGGACTGCTGAGTTTGAGGCTTGCCTGGGCTACATAGTGAGCTCAGGGCCAGCCTGAACTACAAAGCAAGACCCTGACTCAAAAAAAAAAAAAAAAAAAAAAACACAGCTAGAACACTGTGAAATGCACACCAAAGAGACCTTGAGAGACTCAACAAAGGTAGGTCTGTTCAGCCAGGTTTGATGGCACAGGACTGTAATCCCAGAATTTGGGAGCCTGAGGCAGGATGCATGTCTGAGGCCAGCCTACCTAACGAGTTTAAGGGCAGCTGGAACTACAAAGTTAGACCTTGTCTCAAACAAACAAACAAACAAGGTCCTTTTAACAGCCAAATGAAGTATAGGAAAGACAGCAAAGACTGCAACTGATCAGATTTTCACAAGTCTTGTTGCTCTAGGCTTGCTTTAAAACTGAGAAGTACGGATTCACCTTAATTGGAGTTTCTGACCTGGGAAAATGTGAAACACTGAGGTATGGATATGCATAGAAGAAAAGGCTCTGACTCAAGCTACCCAGGGATGGTAAAGTAATATGTTTTTTTTTCATTTTACAAAATGCTTGAGGGGTATTTTTATAACTTTCTGCTTCAGCCAACTTTTTTACTGACCCATTCCCAGTTGTGATCATGTCTATGAAGACAACTGCTTCTGTACTTGTTCAATTTCTATAAGAACTGTTAAAAAAACTGATAGCACATATACCAGCAGAGTGTGATTCTATGGACGTACCAAAAGTTCATATTACATCTCTACAGATTTATATTTGTATCTGTATGGTTATATATGTAAATTTCTTTTTTATTAGTACAGTACATGTTTGTGACACATAATATATCCATCATGGGCAATTGGTACGTACGTATGCAATGCTGCTGCTGGGGGCGGGGGCAGGTCTCCTTATATAGTTCAGCCTGGTCTTAATTCACTACCACAAGATGGCCTACAACTAACAGCATTCCTCCTGCCTCAGCTTCCTGAGTGCTAGAGTTACTGGTATGCATTGCCATGTCTGGCTCACATATTACATTTAATTCTTTTCACTTTTCCTTCCTTTCCTCTTCTTCCATCCTTAGATTCCCTTCCCATGTCAGAAAGATCTACACTCCTGTTTCCTATCATCTATCTTTTATTTTGCTCTTTAAATTCTATATACTGTGGGTTGCTCATATAAGAGAAACCATTCAATATATAAATGTAATTTCCTATACTTGATCTTAGCCAAAAGGCCGAGAAGCGATTAAATGTAATTTCCTGAGAAAAATTTCATTAAGATACACATGAACTTTTCTGGAAAGGATACTAGGATGGGTTTGTACTGTTTGAAAATCTTAAGAATATGTATTTGTGAAACATTCCATAACTTTAAAAATTTTATTCTAAGAAAATACTGCTTAAAATTGGAGATTAGAATGCAAACTATGACTTCAAACCCACAAACACAGAAGGAGCTTTCTGTTGGCGTCCCATAGTCTAACTGAAAAAGCACCTCATCCATACATATCTACAGGAGATGACAGCCAGCTCCAGCATCCTCAGACAGGTGAAAGGGACTTCACCAAAACTGCTACCTCTCCTCTGAAAAGGAATACAGCCTTAATTTCAACATTTCTCTATACTGTACACAGGTGATTTTACCAGTACCTTCAAAACCTTTAAGGCGTTAAGCAAACAGCAAGTGCCACAAGGGAGATAGGAGCTGGGTAGAGGCATGAGACATAGAAAGCTCAAAGATTCCTCACAATGTGATAGCTACAACTCCATCCAACCATTCATTCATCTCCTTGTCCATCTCTCTATGCACTCATCTTTCCAACTATTTACCCACCCAGACATCTATCCATTTATCCATCCAGCCATTCATCCATTCTTCTGTATACCCATCCTTCTCACTTAGTATTCATCCATGTATCCAACCACCATTTATTTATCTGCCCATTTCCCTACCCACATATCTATTTCACCCACATACACCTGTCCACTTACCCACTCACCTGTCCATCCATCTTATCTATTCAAACATCCTCTCTACCCGTAATTACTTCATGTATCCCTCTCATCCATTCATCTGTGCATCCATCCATCCTTCTATCCATTAATTCACACATCATCCCATCTGTCCATTCACCAATTCATCTAAACTATCTAGGTACTAACTGAGTTCTGTCTGGATACCAAAGAGTAGTTTAGACTTGGAAAGCCTGGCCAAAGAGCCAAGAACATACTATGAAGAAAGCTTCTGTGCCCTATTCACTTTCAATGAGGAGGAATAATTTAGAGACTGACTCTCAAAGTAATAGCATATTCTACTGTCAGATTCCTGAACTACCTTAGCCCAGGAGAAAGTCCCAGATGATGTTATTCTGCAAGTGTTGTTGGAATACGGCCTCAGGCAGAGAGATTTTTTTTTTTTTTGAGACAGGGTTTCACTTTGTAGTTTAGGCTGGCCCTTAACTCACTATGTAGCCCAGGCAAGCCTTGAACTCAGCAATCCTCCTGCCTCTGCCTCCCAAGTGCTGGGATTACAGGCATGAGCCACCACACCCGGCACTGTGGTATGTGGTATTGATTGCTGGTGGGCGTGAGTCACCATGCCCAGCATTGTATGTGGTTATCGGGATCAAACTCAGGACCCTGTGTTTGCGAGGCAGGCACCGGAACCACTGAGCTAAATCTCCAGCCCAGAGAAATATTTTTAAACAGCAGTAATGAAGTATAGAGTCAATTCTTCAACAGTATCCTCCACCAAACATTAAGGAAACAAATGGGCTTTATCCTAATTCTTTTGTATTTTCCATATGCTCAGGTATACAATAAGACTTTAACAATGAGTGAACTTCTGTCACATGCCAACAGTGTTTGCAATAATCACAGTTTCACCAGAGATTAGCTCAGGGGGCACCTGCCTTGCAAGTGCAAAGTCCTGTATTGGAACCCAGGAAATGGAGGGTGGAGGGGAACCACAGTGAAAGAATCACAGTTTCTGGGGGCCAGAGATTTAGCTTCGGCACCTGCCTAGCAAGCACAAGGTCCCTGGTTTGATCCTTGGTAACCACATACAACAATACTGGGCATGGTGACTCACACCTGTAATCCCACCACTCGGGAGGCAGAGGCAGGTGGATTGCTGTGAGTTTGAGGACTGCCTGGGTTACATAGTCAACTCAGGGCCAGCCTGAACTACAAAGCAACACCCTGTCTCAAGAGAAAAAAAAAAAAGAATCACAGTTTCTATTAACCTGGAACTTTGTGACTTCTTTCAGCAAATAGAACACTCATTTTTAATACAAGGTAATCACTCTGGGATTATAATCCTTTTTCTTTTCTCCTAAATAGGAATTTCATGACCAGACTGAGGCTAAGACACTACATAAGATCAAGGGCCACACTCAAGCTCCTCTGACCCCGCAGGAACTGAAAAAACTAACAAGCCAGGACAACCTAGGTCACAACACTTAAGAGAAACTGTCTAGCAAGAAGGACAACCTACATTCTCCTTGGAGGGAAGACAAGACACACAAGGTCAGAGAGTACAGGCCTCAAGGGGATTAGTAACAATGAACAACACACTGACTCTTCTGTACAGGCCAGCCTGGCTTTCCTTTCTGACATGAAATGTATTTTCTTCCCTTAACAGCTGGTGGATAAATCTAATTAGCAATGCTACATTCTGTGTATGCCTGAGTTTGTGAACAATGTAATGGGATTTCGTTTTGGTTTGGAGCACTTCTCAACTTACTTGTTAATTTTATAATTCTGTAACTGAAAGGGGATTCAGTTAACTGAAAAATTCTGCAAGAAACATACAGACTATGCTTTTGGTCTTAAACCAAGAAGCAATTTTCAGATACAACTTATGAACTTTTCTCTCTTTCTGTTCTACCTTTACAGACTTTATATTTGTTCTTAAAGTCTGAGCCAGGCCTGGTGGCTACTGTGGAGGCAGAGGAAGGTTGACTGAGAGTTTGAGGCCAACCTGGGTGATGTGTAGTGAGACTGTCTCAAAATAAAATAAAGGACTGGGGATGTAGCCCAGAGGTACATCACTTTGCCCAGCATGCATGCGGCACTGGGTCCAATCTGTAATACTGAAGAAAAGGGAAAACCTGAAAGCTACTGGGGAAAAAATGGACACATAAATTGATGGGATGGCAGAGGAGGCCCGGCAGGAGAGTCAGACGTATAGTCATTTGATCTTTGATCAGGGGACACCAGCATCCTAGCAGAGGAAGGTCATCCTTTCAGATGCCATTGGAACAACTTTATATCCACAGACAAAAAACAAGCCTTGGCCTAAACTTCATATCATATACAAAAGTAGATCACATACTTAATTGTGAAAATATAAAACTACTTTTTCTGGGGGAAAAGGAGACTACTGGGAATTGAACCCAGAACATTCTCACTGAGCTATACCTCCAGCCTTTTAAAAATTTTAGTTTAATTTTTTTGAGACAGGGTCTCGCTTTGTAGCTCAGGCTGGCCCTGAGCTTACTATGTAGCCCAGGCAAGCCTCGAACTGGCCCTGAGCTTACTATGTAGCCCAGGCAAGCCTCGAACTCAGCAGTCCTCCTGCCTCTGCTTCCCGAGTGCTGGGATGACAGGTGTGAGTCACCACGCCCAGCACTGTGGTATGTGGTAGATTGCTTGTGGGCATGAATTACCGCGCACCCAGTTATTGTTGTATGAGGTTACCAGGGACAAATCAGGGGCCTTGCTCTTGCTAGGCATGCTGGAACCACTGAGCTAAATCTCTGGCTCTAAAAATTTTATCTATCTATCTATTTATTTATTTAGAGACAGGGTCTCGCTTTATAGTTCAGGCTGGCCCTGAGCTCACTATGTAGCCCAGGCAAGTCTGGAACTCAGCAATCCTCCAGCCTCTGCCTCCGGAGTGCTGGGATTACAGGCGTGAGTCACCACGCCTAGCACTGTGATATGAGGTATTGATGGCTAGTGGGCGTGAGTCACCACGCCTAGCATTGTTTGTGGTTACCGGGATCAAACTCAGGGCCTTGCACTTGAGAGGCAAGAGCTGGAACCACTGAGCTAAATCTCCAGCCCTAAAAATTTTATTTTTGAGATGGGGTCTCACTAAGCCCCTACACTGCCCCAGCTGGCAGGCTGGGCTCAAACTTGCACTCCTACCAACTGAGCCTCTGAGTGTGCTGGGATTACAAACATGCATCATGACACTAAATTTCTATAAGAAGACACAGGAAATGTCTTTGTCTGTAGGTTCACATTGAGAACACAAATCATAAAAAGAGATGACAACAAACAGGACTTCATCAAGCTAAGGACCCTTGCTCTGTGAAAGAAAACAATTACTAAGCCATGAGAATTAAAGAGAAGCCACAAATGTGAAAACAGACAAGTTGCATCTATGTAATATACAAAGAATTCTCTAAACTCAATAAGAATATATGCACAATATTTGGATAGACAGCTTACTGAAGAAGAGATGGCAAATAAGCACACAAAAGACATTCAGCATTATCGATCACCTCAGAAAAAAAAAAATCAAAGCCACAATGAGATTTACTACACACTCACCAGAAGAGTGAACAAAATGAAAATATCAAGTACTGGAGAATGTGGGAGTAACTGGGATGGATTCTGAACAGCAACTTAGTAGATCCTTATAAGGTCAGACATGTGCCTTCCATCCCTTCCATGTAGTTACCTAGATGAAGTGAAAACCCATCCTTACACAAAAGCCTAGGAGAAGCCTGATGTGGTTCACTCCTATAATTAAGCATGCTTCAGGGGCTGAGGCAGGATCCTGGACAGTTTAGCAACTAAGTAAGACACCCACTTCAAAATAAAAATTAGTGGGGAGGCCTAGAGATGAAGCTCACTGAGAAAGACCTGGGGAGCAGTGAAGGTTTACAGCTACTTATTCATGAACAACCCAATGTCCCTCCCTCTACAGCAAAGAGACCAAAAAGCACATCTACATGATGGAACCATACTTGGCAGAAGGCAATTCATTGTAGTGCTACAGGAGAATACCGGACAACCTTAAGCACAGGCTACTTGGTGAAAAAAGCTAACTTGTGGGGGTAACTAATGGTTCTACTCAGACAGCTTCCTGGAAAAGGCAAACTACAGGATACAATGGCAGCAATAGGGTGGCATGGAACAGGGTAGGGGGTGCTGTACCTATTCTGTGTCTTTTTATTTGTTCATTTGGGTTGCTGTGGGTTAAACCAAAAGACACACCATATTAGTCGCTTTCCCTTTACTAGGACAAAATACTTGACATCCCCAACTTAAAGGAGGAAAAGGTTTAATCTGGCTCACAGTTCAGGGGATTTAATCTGTAACTGGCTCTGGCTCCAAGGGAAAAGTAACACAGTGGCTTGTTTTGTTTGTTTGGGTTTGCTTGTTTTCTGAGGTACTGAAATTAGCATAGTGGAAGGGCCCAGTAGAGGAAAGCTGCTTAATCTCACAACAGCCAGAAAACAGAGAGAAGGGAGAAGCAGGGGTGAGAGATACACTCTCCAAAGGTTGACCCAGTGACCTATCTCTTCCAATAAGGCTCTACCTCCTAACAACACAGATAAACTATAAATTCATCAAAGGATTAATCCATGTAAGAGTACCACACTCCATCATCCAGTCTCCTTCCAAAGCCCCACACCTCTGAACTCATGAAACGTCTACAAAGCATTTGGTATAGATTGTATGTAGATGTTCCCCTGAAAGTCTCATGCGATCACAGGTAGTGATTTATGGAGGTAGCTGGACCTAGAGGGTGTGATACTGGGACTAAGGATGCCCTACCCTGGATGTGGTATCACCACCCAAAAGCCTGGATGGAATAAACTGGAGGGCCAGGTCTGCTGGTGTTACTGCTTCTGCGGCCACTGCTGCTACCACTGCTTGCTGCCTTCTGCTTGCCCTGCCATATTCTCATCTACAGAGCCCCTCTGCCATGCTACCTTATCTTGGAGCCAGTCAACTATGAAATGAAATTTCTACAAACTGAGCTGAAATAAAACCTTGCTTTTTAAACTTTGTCAGGTATTTTGTCTCAGCAACCAGAAAAAAAGAACACAACATTCTGATCTAAACCATAATAAGTGTTCTACCACTAAACTACATCCCCAGCCATTTTTTTTTTTTTTTTTTTTTTTTTTTTTTGCTTTTTGGAGACAGGGTCTCGCTTTGTAGTTCAGGCTGGCCCTGAGCTCACTATGGTGCCCAGACAAGCCACCGCGAACTCAGCAATCCTCCTGTCCCTGCCTCCCGAGTGCTGGGATTACAGGCGTGAGCCACCACGCCCGGCATTGTGGTATGCGGTGTTGATTGC
>PVIC010042038.1:0-15964 GCA_004025085.1 Thryonomys swinderianus | reverse complement strand
AGGGAGGAGGGGGAGGGGGAGGGGGGGAGAGAGGGAGGGAGGGGGAGGGAGAGAGAGAGGGAGGGAGGAAGGATGGAAGGAAGGAAGAGGAGAAAGCCGTTCAGTGGGAGTGACGCCGCTTGAGATCTGCACTTTGTCCCTCGAGAGTCCTGGCGTCTCCCACCGGGGAAAGAAAAGCACCATGTGAGAAGCCGGCTTAGCTGTGTGGGCTTCGTGTAGACAGCGCTGGCTTCCAGACGGGACGTGAGTGCCTTGCTGCCCTGCAGTCCTCCGGGGAAGCTGGTCGCCCGAGAGGAGAGAGCCACAGAGCAGCCACAGAGGTGGGAGAAGAGCCGTCTGGATGACTCCGGAACGGCTGACTGCTCGGGCCTCCTGCGTCCAGGAGACAGCCCACTGTCCCCTCTCCCCGTCTCCCTCACTGCCCCGCTCATGGTGACTCACCAGAATCCTCTGAATTATTGCTGTTTCCGCCTGTGGACCCCAAGAGGACAGGCCCGATCCACAGCAAGCACCGTGCGTGTGACTGTCGGAATCGGAAGGTGGCCCCTCTGCTCACCTCAGCCAGCCGCAAGGTTCCCGAGGTGCAGCTGGAGGGGACGTCACTACGCATCGCATCTCGTGCCTCCTGTGCTGGCTGCCGTTTCCTAACTCCAAACGCAACCTGGGACTTTGTTCTCCCGAGAGCTCCTTCCTATGACAGTCACAGAAGCTCCTTGATGGGTACACGTATTGTCTTACCCAGTTGTCACGCTGCCGGTCACTGTGTTATCAGGCAGGGACATGCCCAGGGGTCCTCCAGGCTCTTATCCTCCTTTCAAGGAATTGGATGGGATGACAAGAACAAAAAATAATGTTTCTTGAAGGTAAATGCAGAGAAAAAGAAGAAGTAGAAAAGGAGTACTCAAGAAGAAATGCTCTGAAGGAAGAAGGTATACCCACCGTCTGCATAAATGAGAAGACAGTGGCCATGCAATCAGACGCCTCTGGTTTGCATGTCTTTTTCTTTGTACTAGGGATCAGACCAGGATCTTGAGCTTTCCAGGCCGGCATAGCCACTGAGCTAACCACCCTCCTTGTCATGTTTTTTTTTTTTTAATGTCAGTTCCTAGCCATCCCACACAGAACTCCAAAGCTCTTGTCTGCATGCATCCTGGCTGTGATCTGACAGCTCTCTGTGATTGAAAGGTCACACCCAATTATCCAGCCAGCTCACCATGGCCCAATCTCTGGCCTCAAATACAGCACTACTTTGAAAAAAAAAAAAAAAAAAACTTGCAAAAACTCAGGTGTTTGGGCTCAGTGGTTCCGGCACCTGCCTCGCAAGCGCAAGGTCCTGAGTTCAATCCCCGGTAACCACATACAATGCTGGGTGTGGTGACTCATGCCCACCAACAATCAACATCACATACCACAGTGCCGGGCGTGGTGGCTCACGCCTGTCATCCCAACACTCGGGAGGCAGAGACAGGAAGATTGCTGAGTTCAAGGCTTGCCTGGGCTACATAGTGAGCTCAGAGCCAGCCTGAACTACAAAGCGAGACCCTGTCTCAAAAAAAAAAAAAAAAAAAAAAAACCTCAGATGCTTAATAATAGGAGCAGGCTAAGAATTTACAAAATGGAATACTGTAAAGGTAAAATGAAAGCACAAGAGCGAAATGTGTTAATTTAACTAGATCTCAAAATAATGGACTGTTGCAAAACCAGTGCAAATTCTGTAAGTTGCAGAAATCATATATAGTATGATGCTATTCATATAACTGTGAAAACATGTAGAATAACCAGGTATTATTCTGTGCACGTATATTGAATGTATAAATGTGTGTCCTAGAAATGTTAGCATATTCTAAGGAGGGAGCCCGGGGACAGAATGAGAGAGGGCAGAGGAGATTCTCATCCATGCTTCTGTGATTTGGTACAAGTGTGGAATTCAAGACTGGAAAAAATAGGTGGCAGATGTTATTCTTAATATTTGTTTTCTTCTTCTTTTTCGTTTTGAGACTTTGTAGTTCAGGCTGGCCCTGAGCTCACTATGGAGCCCAAACAAGCCTCGAACTCAGCAATCCTCCTGCCTCTGCCTCCCGAGTGCTGGGATGACAGGCGTGAGTCACCACGCCTGATATTGTAGTATGTGGTTACCAGGATTGAACTCAGGACCTTGCACTTGCTAGGCAGGCACCTGAACCACTGGGCTAGATCTCGGGCCTCTAATATTTTTCTTATATTTTGTAATTATTTCCTACAGGATGAAAAATAGAAACTTCCCCACTTTTTGGCCAGAAATTCTTTCCTTGGTCCAGTCTCTTTAGCACTACCTTGAATCACTCTCCTTGGTTTTATTTCATAACAACAGAGCCTTCCAATCAGGGAGCACTATGGAGGAGGAAGCGGTACTTAGGGTGGAGTCACTGCTGTGTGAGGTGGACGAGCAGAGACTCGGCACGGAGGAGCCTGGCAGGAGCAATGGCAACTGTAATAAGAACAAGACTTCTTTCTGTGTAGCAGACTCCCGTCTTTGCTCCGCAGGCCTTTAACTGATTAGACAAGGCCCACCCACCTCAGTGGATGGTCTGCTGGGCCCAAGCCTACTCATCTAAATAATTGCATCTCCAAGAATCAAACCCTATGCCAACATCTAGGTTGGTGTTTGACCAAGCACCTGGGCTTTACAGCCTAGCTGAGCGCAGGTGTGGGGCGTCCGCCCCTACTGAGAATCGCGGGCAGTGTGCGGGCGCTTCCTGGTGGGCAGCGTCAAACACGCGCTCCTGTGACTCCTTTCAGGAACGGTGCCCTGCACTTCCGGGAGAGGACGCGCACTCACCGGCTTTCTCCGGCACCTGGCTCCCTGCAGACCTCACCCCAGGCGGCTTCCCCTCTTTGCTGGCGTTTCTGCTGGGATAAGTCACACCTGTTTACCCTGAGCAGGCCTCCTAATGGGCTATCAGAGCTCGGGACACATTTTCGAGCTCCTGAACCCTCGGGGGCTCGGGTCTGGGCCTGGCCAGCCTCTGGGCCCCAGGAGTTGCCGCCTCCTGCCTCCTACCCACCCTCCACTGCCGCACTCCTGAGTCTGCTGCGGTGCCTGTGCCTCTGCATGGGGCGGGCCTTGTTTTCTCTCACCCCGGCTGACTCCCAGGCGGCCGTCAACATGCCGCTGGCTGTGGTCGCCAGCTCCGTGGGACAAGCCGCCCAAACGCAGACGCTCGAGGCCGCGGCCCTGCACACTCACAGTTTTGCAGGTTGGTGTGCCGGTGGCCCCGCCCCCACAGGGCGCAGTGGTCCCTGCTACGAGCTCCGCTGGGGTCGGCAGCCAAGGCCGCAGCTTTCTCCGCACAGGCTTGCTTCCCCCGTGGCTGGTTGATTTTCCGGAAAGCGCGGCGGCTGGCTTCCGTGCGCCCCCCACCCCCCAGCTGCAGCGTGCAGCGCTCTGGCCGGTGTCCGCCGCCTCGCTGAGGCCCCGCCACGCCCAGTCCTCACCGTGCCCAGAGGAGCCCTGCAGGACACAGCTCCGGGGGCCTCAGCTGCGCACGCCGTTCAGTTCACACCCCGCAGCCCGCTCCAGCCCTCGGCACACGGGCCTGGACTCGGCCCACCGCGCCGGCTGGGGCTCTGCTGACGCCGGCTGCGCTTCACGCTGGCCCAGAGTGCGTCCGCAGGATGAGAGATGGAAGGAAAGCAGCGGTTCTCATCGGCTGGAGGTCCGTCCCTGTCCCTGTGTTTAGGGGTAAGAAGCCCCGCCGGGTGTGGCGCCACGCCTTGTGATCCCAGCACGCTGGACACTGAGGCAGGAGGACCCCAAGTCTGAGTCCCACCTGGGGAACTTACTGGGACTCTGTCTCAAAATGAAAACGGCTGGCGGTGGCTCAGTGGCAACGCCTGGGTCCATCCCAAGCACCATTCAAGGAGGAAAGTTCTGCTCAGTCTGCTTCATCCCCAAGTCCTCTAAGGCGGGCCGGGAGGACCGGAGGGCCGTCACCTAGCAAACCGGAGTGGAAAGAAGAAGGCAGGAACGGATGGGTGTGGGGCCCGCGTTCCGCGGGAGCCCCGAGACCCCTTCCTGCACACGGAGCCCAAGCGGCCAGAGCTCACAGAGCCACCCAGGCAGACGAGGCCGTTCCCCAGAGCCATCCCGGGAGCACCTGGCTGTCCTTTCTGGCCGCGGTCCCGAGGAGACTGGTTTCCTGGCCAGCCGAGCCTCAGCTGCCAGCACCTGACAAAGCCCAGCGAGCTCCTGCGAGCCCCTCTTCTCTCCTGGCTCCTCCCTTCAGAGCAGCGGTCCTAACAGACTCTCTGTCTTGTTCTATGAATAGCTCAGACGCAACTCCAGTGGGGATAACACCCTGGAGTGTGGAAATCCATTGCTAATCCAACTCCGCCCTGTTGCAAAATTCTGACATCATCAGAGAACAAAAGTGGACGATCCCCATATAAATACTCTGATTAGTTCCTTTGCTTTCAAGACTAAAAAAGGGGAAGAGGAAAAGCTCAACATTTGGGTCCCTGGACAGGTCACCAGGAGAGTAGACTGGCGTCCTCTCAGCTCTGAGAAACTTACTCTGCCCCTTGACTGGCCAACGTCCACTAGGCGGCAGCCACTGGATCTCAGTTTAAGAAACTCAAATAAAAGAATGTCTTGAATAGTAAAGCCTTAAAGGGATTTTTCTGTTTTCCAAAACAGTATTTCCATTTAACAGAGAGATTGATGGTATTATTCTCAACGGGTGAGCTCTCCTTCAGTCCGTTTATATGAAATCCATCCAGCTCAGAGGCCACAAACTCTTTCTGCCGTCCAAACCCACCCTGCCCAGCCTGGGCAGTTTCTGAATAGTTCAGCGGCTTATTTTAAATCCTGAACCCCGACAGCTCGGGACGAGGGCAAGCTCTCCATTTCCTTGCAGCTGCTGTCCCTACCTAAAGCCTTGCACAGTTACATACCCTGTGGTCCTCTGAGTCGCGTCTTTCATTTAACAAGTGGGGAAACTGAGACCAAGAAAGGGTGCTTTGCGCAAGAGACCTAGGAAGCGGAAAGGTTAAAAAGCAGCTCCACTCCCTTCTGGCACCAGCTTCTGTCCCCTCTGTTCTCTGCACCTACACAGAACCATCCTGTGGGTTCGGTTGAGTTAATAAATGTACGTGTGGTTTCAGCATATGCTGCGGAGCCGGCAAGCGCCTGCTGGGGCGGATTTTGTAACCGCAGCACTTACATAACAGTCAGGGCTTGTGACCTTCCTCTTTCCTTCCTCCCCCCATTCCTCCGGCCAAGTCAGGCGTCATGTGCCGCTGTCACCTGGCAAGTCCAGTGCTGGAACTTCATGCATTTTTCTACTTCTGCCTGCCACCACTTCCTCTTTCCTACTGAGTGGGTCAGCTGGAAAAATAATCCACACAGGAAATGTTTCAGATGGTGCAAATGTGCCGCTCTTTCTTTTAGAAAAATCCTGCTTGTTGCTGAAGATCCTGCTCATTGCTACCTCTGTGTGAAGTCATGTCTACCGTTGGTTTCCATGTTCATAACCTCACCCGCTGGCAGCACGTGTGCCTGTCCCAGGCCTCTGTCCCCTCAGCCTGTGCTCACTGCAGTGCGTTCAGAGCACCGGGTTCCTGTGATGCTTCCAGAGAAGAATCTACACCCACCACTTTCTACAAAAGTCGGACAGAGCCTAGTGGCAGCACTGTGCTCTAACCGACTGAGCTAACTGGCCGCTCCAGAGAACTGGATTTTGATTCCTTTTTGAGTGTGGAAAGGAAAACAGATCGAGATGCACAAAGGTCCAAGCAGCCTGTTCCGTCCAGGAACACAAGGCCTAGTGCTGCAGACAAGAGTCGGACCAGAGCAGCTGCAGCCAAGGAGAGTCAGAGGATGTGGAGGCAGAGGGCAGGGTCTCTACTGGCCAGACCTCAGCTCCTAGGGGTCTGAGCCCCGCAAAGTCCAGCAGTTAGTGCAGGATAAATAAGAGGCAGGAGGCCGCGCAGGCTCCAGAGGGCTCTCCCACACTGGACGGCCCTCCGACGGGCCGTGCCTGGGGGACCAGCCAGGAGCCACTCCAACTTCCAGACATTGCGGGTTCCCACTGACTGTGCCCAGGGCAGGCTGTGAAGGGCAGGCACATTTGGCTCATTTCAAGAAGCAAGTCTGACTGACGCTTAGTGACTCCTAAGCGCCCAGTATCCTGCAGGTTGGCATGACCTTCCCGCCAAAGCCACAGCAGAGACCAAAGAAATGCCCTGTGAGACTGTGGGGCTCAACATGAGATAACATGGCCGCTGAGGTCGGAGTAACTTGCATCCAAGTTTTATTCCCATGACTAAAACCTTCTTAACTAGAAGGACAAGGTTCTAATTACAACCGTATATTCTGTCTTTTCTGTTCCTAATTTGGGTGCTTTGTCTTGTCCTTTACAAGCCTTGCCTGCATTAGTATCCATAGAAACCGCAAAACTGCACATCCTCCCATACAGTGCACTTTGCCCCAGTCTGATCACCAATAACAATCAGTGGCCTGGACTGATCGGGGTCATTTGCTGGTTGCTCAGCACTGGCCATCCCGGCTCCCCACCTTTTTCTTTAATTCTGTCTTTGAGTTTTTCTTTAACCCTGTGTTGCAGGAGCCTGGGACCTATTGCAGGGGTGTCTAGAAGATACTCTGGAGCATTGCTGACCAATAAACGTGTGAGGCAAATCACAGATGTGCTCTGACATTTTTAGACTGTCACATTGAACATGTGAAAAGGTGCTGGGCATGGTGGTGCACACTTGTGACCCCACCACTTGGGAGGCTGAGGAAGGAGGATCACTGTGCATTTGAGGCCAACCTGAGCTACACAGTGGGTTCAACACCAGCCTAAACTACATACTGAGACCCTGTCTCAAAAAAAAAAAACAAAAAACAAACACCCCCAATTCCCCATACAGTCAACATTTGGCTCTTGTTCAATTCAGTTTGAAACCAGAATCATGACTCTGTCTCAAAAACAAAACAATGTAAAAAAGATGAAAATGATTTGCGTACAATATCCAAATATATCTAACAACAAACTTTGTGTATTTATAAAAATATCCACTATTTCAGAATCTTACCATTTTGACTTGTAATCAATATAAAAACTGTTAATGAGCTATTTTGCATATATTCCATTCAAATTCTGATGTTTCTTTTATCTCTATGTGGTAGCTAAATATTCACTTAAAAATTATTAGATTTCATATAATATCCAGCTGAAAAAAAAGTAGATTTACCTACCCAACTGGATGTAAACACATGTGTATCTGCCGATAACTGAATATAATGTCAGTTTTTTTTTTTTTTTCTTTTCGGAGACAGGGTCTCGCTTTGTAGTTCAGGCTGGCCCTGAGCTCACTATGGTGCCCAGGCAAGCCGCCGCGAACCCAGCAATCCTCCTGTCTCTACCTCCCGAGTGCTGGGATTACAGGCGTGAGGCACCACGTCCGGCATTGTGGTATGCGGTGTTGATTGTTGGTGGGCGTGAGTCTCCACGCCCAGCATTATATGTGGTTACCGGGGATCGAACTCAGGTCCTTGCGCTCACGAGGCAGGCGCCGGAACCACTGAGCTAACCCTCCGGCCCTATAATGTCAGTTTTTAAAATTAATTAAAATCAAATCACGGGAACTGGAGATTTAGCTCAGTGGTTCCAGCTTCTGCCTCGTAAGCGCAAGGTCCTGAGTTTGATTCCGGTAACCACATACAATGCTGGGCGTAGAGACTCACGCCCACCAGCCATCAATACCACATACCACAGTGCAGGGTGTGGCGGCTCACGTCTGTCATCCCAGCACTCGGGAGGCAGAGACAGGAGGATTGCTGAGTTCGTGGCGGCTTGCCTGGGCACCATAGTGAGCTCAGGGCCAGCCTGAACTACAAAGCGAGACCCTGTCCCAAAAAAAAAAAAAAAAAAATCGAATCATGTTAGGAACTTAGTTCCTCAGTGGCCCCAGTGGCATTACTAGCACTCGAGCCTTCTGTGGTTAGTGGCTACTATGATGACACTCAACTTAGAGCAAGCAGCAGCTCCTCTGCACATGGACTATTCCTGCTGGACCTCGGCAGGACAGAAGTCTGGTCAAGGTCATGTCCACCCTGAAAAGCAGCCACCGAGCCCTGTGGGTCTCCTGTGCCCTCTGCCCTCTTCTCAGCATAAGTCACACCAGGATATTTTACCTGTGGCTGCTCTTAGCTGGAGACCCCAGAACGCAAGTGAAACTCATGGCTCCAGGGGCCAGGCAGCTTCCTTGGCTAGTTCAGAAGGCCTTCTCTGCTTTTTAAAGCTCATTGCAGTGAGATGGAAGTCCTTCAGAAAATATAAATAAACAAACAAATAAATAAATAAAAGATCCAGGGACTTTCAGGAATAACAATGCACTGCTGGTTATCAGAAAATTCTCACTGGGAAACTGTCCCTTGTAACCACATAGCTCCTCCAGCAAGGCCTTTCTAACTGAGGGACCAGGTGATCTGGAGGCTAAGGTTGTGTCACACTTGTGTACATTATAACTAGAAGGAAATACAGCCCACTGGTGTGTAAATTAGTGAGTTTACATGGATATATGAGCTTCCAGAGGTTCTACTTGTCTTTAGAATTTTACAACCTGTGCAAGGTTGTAAAATAATCACGAAGCTCTTGTTTTAAAGGTTTTCTACTAAAAATAACTTTTTTAAAAGAAAAAATAAAGATTGCCACAAGGTGGCACTAAAATCTAGTGAAAATTTGAATTTCGGGTCTGAGGAAGCGGGAGTGATTTATAGGAAACACTGGGCAAAAAGCGAAAAACAAAGAACAAGTCAGGCTGACAACTGAGAACAGATTTATTTCCTGCCTTTTATTTGAAAGATAATTTCTCTCCCTGATGTGCGGATGCTATCTGTCGTACAGTGAATCCATGGAACACAGTGAATTACTCAGGCGAATTGAAGAACTGAATGCTGTCCCTGTGTGCCAGGGAGAGTGCAGGGAGCAGGGTGAGGCACAGGGAAGAGGCATCTGGGACAGTCCGTGCTGAGCCGGGCAGCCTCGGGCTGCCCACGTACCCTGGGCCGAGTATCAGAAGTTGTGGATAAACTGGGCTTTTATATTCATTTACTTTGGCATATTTATCAACTGTATGTTTTTGGCAATTACTCTGATACAGAGATTTGAGCCTGGTACAATTCACATAACGTCCAGAAATAAGGAGTGGGTTTAATTTTTTTTTTTTTAACACAAGGTACAAAGCTTTGATTGTTTTAAATTTTCTTAATTTTGCAAGCTTAAGGATGCAGCCAAGACTTTTAAGCTATATTAAGATGAAGGAAGCATTTTTAACAATACAGTCATAAAAAGTTTCAACCAAAGGAAGAAAAATAGGTATAGATAAGATTTTTCTAGGAGGCTAACTTAGAAACAAATGCTCCAGATGGAAGCCTCCACCAGTCCCCTAAACAAAACTGGATGCTGACAGATCTTTTCCTTTGGTCTGAGAAAAAGAAGCAGAAGAAACAAAACAAGAAGCTGGGGGAAGGTGCGGGGGGTTTCCTAGAGTCTCCGCTCGGTGCCTCTCTGCAGGCAGCCCACAGCAGCCACAGCAGCCACACCAGTCACTGTCCCCGTGACTGCACTGCGGCCACGAAGAGGGCTCCATCTTAACCGTACGAATTATACGTGAGGCGGGATTTTACGCCCGACGCGGATTTGGTGGAAGCGTGTTAAAACAGAGCCCCGAGTTGAGGAAAGAACCCCCACAAAGCACCAAGTGAGTGCGGAGCGTTGGGGGAGCTCTCCACCGATGGACTGATTCTGAGACAAGGTCTTTGTGTGCTGCCCAGGCTGACCTCAAATTCCTGAGCTCTAGAGATACTCCTGGCTCAGCCTCCGCAGCCCTGGGCTACGGGCAAGTGGCAACACCTACCATTTACTGATTCCTCGCCAAGGCTAGGTATCGTGCCTGATCTTCAAGACACCGAGAGGAGACAAAATCCTGCCTCTCCTGAAACAACCCACTGTAGCAAGGGACACGGCGGCAGGAGGCCACAACCCAGTGGTGGCGGTGGGTGATCTGGCTCTCCAGGGGGAAGCACCATCCTGCCACCCTGGCTGTAGCTCCCGGCCTAGCTTCCCTCTTTAAGGCTCCGTCTTGGGCCCAACCTGAGTTCCCGCAGCTCCACCGAGCCTTTCCTTGTTCCAGCGGTGGGTCTAACTCTGCCATGTTTCCGCTTTGTTCCTCCTTCCGGGGAGGCCCCCCGACTCTTCCTGCCCTACACCCTTGCTCGCTCGTGGGCCAGAGGTGGGTGTCCCCTGCCACACGATCCGGGCCGGTGTGCCCGAAGACGGAGGCCCGGCACCCACCCGAGGCTCGTGTCCCCACCCCACGTTCCCGCCGCAGGCCTTTCTGTCTGCCCGCGCGGTCTGGACGAGCCCGATTGCTCTGTGCCGCAGACCGTCCCTGACTTGGAGTGGTGCAGACGCCGCCTCCCCGCCCCGGCCCCGCGGGGGCCGCGCGGACTGCCAGCGGCACTCTTGGGGGGTCGCCCCGGGCCCGCCCGCTCCACGCTGTCCGCTCAGCTCGGGCCCAACCCGGAGCCGTCCTCGGCCGGCGCCGAGGACCGGGTGGGGCCCAGAGCCCAGGAGGAAGCGCCGGCAAAAGAAAGCGGTGCCCTTTTAGCCTGGAAACACAGCGTGCCTGTGCGGCTGTTTACGGATCCACACAATCCGCAGGGCCGCCCCGCCCCGCCGCAGGGCCGCCGCCGCCGCCGGGCGCTCGCGAGCTGGTCCGGCCCCTCGGCCGAGGAGGGAGGCGCCAACGCCCACAAAGTCTCGCCCGCGCTGGGAGGCGCCAGCGCAGGCCCCACCGGCTCCAGGCAACCAGATCCCGGCCCAGCGCGCAGGAGCGCGACGAAGGCGGGGATGGGCGGTGACAGAGCCCCGCAGGCCCGGCCGCCGCGCAGACTCCGCAGGCACCGCCGCCGCTCCCAGCCCCGCGGCCTGCGCCGTCAATCAAGCTCGCGGGCCCCGCCTTCCGGCCGCGGCGGGCGACCAATCGGAGCCGAGCTCCGCAGAGATGAGCTCAGCCGGCTCGTTTCCCATTGGGCGGCTATATTAAGAAAGTGGCCGGATTCTTTAAATAGCGGGCGCTAGGGCCGCAGCCCGCATCTGCCTCCGCAGTCTGGCCTCCTAGTTGGCGTTTCCGTGCGAGAGGCCTAGTGGGCCGGGACGGAGCAGGCCGAGTCCCTTGCCCGCGAGCCGTGGGTTCGCACAAAGCCGCCGGGCAGAGGAGCACGGCCACTCCCTGGGGCTGCGCGGCCGACTCCCGGCGCGCCCTATGCTCCCTCGTCCCCACCGCCCCCGCCGAGGCAGCCCGAGCGCAGCGACCCAGCGCGCGGCCGCGGGCCCCGGGCACAGCTAGCGACCCCCGCCTGAACAAGCGCTGAGCGGCGAGCGGGCCGACGACGCGGCGAGCGCGGGGCCCCTGGTGCTGCCCGGGCCCGGCGCGCCCATGGCGGCCATCCGCAAGAAGCTGGTGGTGGTGGGCGACGGCGCGTGCGGCAAGACGTGCCTGCTGATCGTGTTCAGCAAGGACGAGTTCCCCGAGGTGTACGTGCCCACCGTCTTCGAGAACTATGTGGCCGACATCGAGGTGGACGGCAAGCAGGTGGAGCTGGCGCTGTGGGACACGGCGGGCCAGGAGGACTACGATCGCCTGCGGCCCCTCTCCTACCCGGACACCGACGTCATCCTCATGTGCTTCTCGGTGGACAGCCCGGACTCGCTGGAGAACATCCCCGAGAAGTGGGTGCCGGAGGTGAAGCACTTCTGCCCCAACGTGCCCATCATCCTGGTGGCCAACAAGAAGGACCTGCGCAGCGACGAGCATGTCCGCACCGAGCTGGCACGCATGAAGCAGGAGCCGGTGCGCACGGACGACGGCCGCGCCATGGCCGTGCGCATCCAAGCCTACGACTACCTCGAGTGCTCGGCCAAGACCAAGGAGGGCGTGCGCGAGGTCTTCGAGACGGCCACGCGCGCCGCGCTGCAGAAGCGCTACGGCTCCCAGAACGGCTGCATCAACTGCTGCAAGGTGCTATGAGGCCGCGCCCGCCCTGCCTGCCTGCCCGTGCTGCGAGCCCGGAGAAGGGGAGACCCACACCCCGAGGACCCCACCGGACCGCCTGGCGCCTGCCGGCGGCTCCGCTGTCGCACCAAGAACTGGCGTGGGTGTCAGGCGCCCCCTTCCCAGTGTCTGCGTCCAGCTGTGTCGCACAGGCCCGGGTGTCCTGCTGAGTGCCGAGGGGTTCCTGAGCATCCTTTCTGAAGAGCCAGGCCTCAGAGTGCGTGACTGTGTGTGTGTTCGACTCCCGCCCCATTCTCACCCCCCTTCCGCCTCTGGTCCCAGGGGCACGCGGGCGCCGGTGCGTGGCCGCGCCCCATCCGATGTCGCCAGTAACCAGCGAGCGCCGCGCTGTTCCTTGTCTGTAACATAGACCTCGGGAACTGCGGGAGGGAGGGCTGGGGAGGACGGGAGGGTGTTACATAAATACAAATATAATTTTATTTTCGGAGGTAAGACGGTCGTGTTTGAAGGTGTGGCGAGTGGAGTGCCCAGAACGCCACAGCAGCTCCGCCCGGCTGGTCAGGCGCCCATCCAAGCGTGAACTGGACTTGGCGTCTTTCCGGCCCCGGGGAGACATTTGCTACTGACCTGGGGCCCAGGGGACTTGGCTCCTGTGAACCAGCCCCTGGCGAGCCCCGCACCTGCGGGCCACCCGCAGGGGCTGCCAGATTGGTTTTGCCATAAGCGAACTTTGTGCCTGTCCTACAAGTGAAAATCGTTCGGTCCAAGAAACTGTTATTTGATTTATTTAAAGGCTAAACTTTTTTGTTGTTGGAAGAATTCTTTGCACAATTGTTTCATTGTTTGACACTTAATGCACTTGTCATTTGCATAAGACAGTAGCATTCTGACCACACTTGTATGCTGTAACCTCATCTACTTCTGATGTCTTTTTAACAAAATTGATGACTTTTAAAACGGGGGGAAAATCCATTGAATTTTGCTTTGTTTCTTGAAAAAAAGTGGCAACACTGTTTTGTGATTTTATTGTGCAAGCTGTGCACATTTGGGTAAAGGAAGGTGACAAGTATTGGGGTCTATTTAAAACGTTTTCCCACAAGACGGTCACAGCTATGTGAAATTTTCTCTGCATCTTTGTACAGAGAATAAACCTACCTGTTTCCTTTCCTTCCCTCCCGTCCCCTCCCCTCCCAGCCCAGTGGTACTTCTACTAAATTGTTGTCTTGTTTTTTTATTTTTTAAATAAACTGACAAATGATAAAGTGGTGAGCTTACGATGTTTACATAAAAGTTCTATAAGCTGTGTATACAGTTTTTTATGTAAAATATTAAAAGACTATGATGATGACATTTATAAATGGCTCCTGTGTTCAAACTGTGTAAAAATCGTGAAGTTGGGCCCAGGAGAAATTCTGGCAGAGACCCTTGTCAGCAGCACCCTGTGGAACAGAGTCCACTGGGGTG
The DNA here is from genome assembly GCA_004025085.1 of Thryonomys swinderianus. Taxonomy (NCBI): domain Eukaryota; kingdom Metazoa; phylum Chordata; class Mammalia; order Rodentia; family Thryonomyidae; genus Thryonomys; species Thryonomys swinderianus. Next base: position 2,440 of record PVIC010042038.1, on the reverse strand, counting down.
AGGTGGGTCTCTTTGGAGTCTGTGGGGTCTGGTCACTGATGGGGACAAGTTTGTTCACATTCCCTGAGGAAGAGAAGTAGATCACTTGGACATCAGGAGCAATATCTTAGATCTAACTGGTGGGGACTCATCCAGTCAGGCAAGGCAAAGGTCCTGGTTATACTTTGTGTGTTTTAGAAACATTATCTTAAGTCTGTTCTAGAAGTTTGCTTCTTTGGAACTTGAAAAGTTACCATTTGTGCATCTTACGTTTGGCTAGTGGTGTGATTGATAGGCTGGTGGCGGGCTGGCCTCCAGATTCTGGAATCAGACAGTAGCCATGAGATGCAAGTTGTTATTTTTCGGGGCTGGAGCTGCTGAGCAGAGGAGAGTTCAAGGAAAGCACTGATTCTTCTGTTTCTGACCTTTCCGTGTGAATGTGTCCAGCAGGAACCTAGAATGTGTTATTCTGCGGACTGAGGAGGACCTCACAGGACGGACTGCCGGGTGTTCTAAGTGGTCATTTAAAAACTGGAGCCGCCCCATGGAGAGGTTCAGCATCTTTAATTCAGACACAGCCAACACAGCAGTCCCCAGGCCTAGGAAGGCGGACTTGTACCTGGTTAACGGCATTGAACCTGCAAGCCCCCGGAAGCGTCTAGGACTTAGGACCGCCCCTCCCCTCCCCCAGAGGTGTGGGTTTGTCCTGTGCATCAGCACTTTGGGTGCCTGCCTCTGCCCCTCTCCCTCCTTCCTGCCCATGGCCGAGGAGGTCTCCTTGGAAGTCTTGTACTTCAGAGCTGAGCCTTCTGTGTGCTATCTTCTCACACTCAGAAGAGCTTTTGTGAGTGGGGAAAACCCGGCTAGTTGGTGACCTTTTCCCCACTTGAACATGTAGGGACAGGGCCTGGCCCTGGGCTGATCTGAGTGTCGCAGGAAGCTGGCGCACAGAGGGGGATTGTTCGGAAAGGGCGGGGTGCCCCATGCCGGCCCTCTGAGTGCCCACTCACTCCTCCCTCGCCCCTTGGCTCCCCTCACCTACTTCTGTTTCACTTCAGAGACAAGACTTCTTGAGATCAGTGTTTCCTTGCAGGTCTAGGCTGGCAAATCCCTCGGTCCCAGGGCGTGCAGGACTCTGCGGGAAGAGCTGAGGCTTGGGCTGAATGCCTGGGCCTCAGCTCTGCCGCCAGCCAAGGCCTCCTCTGAGGCCCTCTTCAGGCTCCCCCCTGTGCCGAGCTGCTGGTCCCAAGAGTGTCTGTGCTCTGTATTGGGGAGACAGCCGCCCGGATGAGGCACAGCAGTCTGAGGGATGCTTGTTTTAAAGTGCATGGCATTTAATAATCCGCCAGAACACCCTCCCCTTGATGCATAGGATCCGGCTGGAAAATACAGGCAAATTGCTGTAGGCTGGAAAATCAATTAGGGAAAAGAAGTGAAACATCTGGTGTTACTCTTAGGATACGAAAATTCATTTTACACATTTAAAATAAATGTGCTGAGTTCATTTAATTGCCTGTTGAACGGTTTCATGGAAAATGTGGGCGTTTCATTGATCCTGGGGATTTCATAGCAAGGGGCACCGCTTGGGGCTCTTCTTTAATCTCACTTGTGAACCAGTCTGGATTATATTTCTCAAGTCTTTTCCACATGTGCTTTAGTAGACTTAAAGGCAGTTTTCTAGACTTCAGTGTGAGCAGAATCATATAGAGCGCTGGCTGAAGGACGGACTGCTGGTGGAGCGCCGGGGTTTCTCGCCCAGACAGCCTGGGTTAGAGGATCAGCCTTTCTAAGCCCGAGGCTGATGCCAGTGCAGCTCCGGCAGGCACTCCGGAGCGTCCGGCTCACGTCAGGGTCTCCTGTGCACACACAGCCCGAAGGTGCTTCCGAGTCTCCGCAGAGCCCCCTCTCCTGGCCTCTGGGGTCGGACGCACTGCACACCTTACCCCAGGGGGCGAGCACGCTTCCTCCAGCTCCCTTCTGGGGCAAACTCCTCACCTCCTCGCTCCGAGGGCTTGAACGCTGTCCTGCACTGGGCCTCAGGGCGACGGACAGGCACTGGCCAGTACCCTCTGCTGGAGGTACGTCCCAGGACAGGGTGGGTGGCACCCGGGGGCAAGTCCATCATTTGCTTGGCATGCAGGGAAAGTGTCACAGCAGAGGAGACATGTGAGCTGGTGTTAATGGGTGACGTGTGCACGGAGGAAACCTTGCGGGACACGGTGGATTAGGACACGGTGCTGATGTGTGTAGTGTGGTTCCCTCTGTTACCGTGGGGCCGCCCCTCTTCAGGGTGAGAATGACTTTCTACTTTTGTCCCCTCTGGCATACGCTTCTTCAATCAAGAAAAATGATATTATGCATTCAAGGTAAGCAAAACATGGCCCCTCGGGCCGGAGGGTTAGCTCAGTGGTTCCGGCGCCTGCCTCGCAAGCGCAAGGACCTGAGTTCGATCCCCGGTTAC
>PVIC010042037.1:0-15990 GCA_004025085.1 Thryonomys swinderianus | reverse complement strand
TTTTTTTTTTTTTTTTTTTTTTTTGCTTTTTGGAGACAGGGTCTTGCTTTGTAGTTCAGGCTGGCCCTGAGCTCACTATGGTGCCCAGGCAAGCCGCCACGAACTCAGCAATCCTCCCGTCTCTGCCTCCCAAGTGCTGGGATTACAGGCGTGAGCCACCACGCCCAGCATTATATGTGGTAACCGGGGATCGAACTCAAGTCCTTACGCTTGTGAGGCAGGCGCCGGAACCACTGAGCTAACCCTCCGGCCCCCGTCAGTTGCCCATTTTTGAATTGGGTCTTTAAACATGGGGAGGCTGATCTGTTTGAGTTCTTTATATATTGTAGATAATAGCCCTTTGTCTGATAAACAGCTAGTAAAGATTTTTCCCCATGTTGTTGGCTGTCTTTTAGTGGTGCCAGTGACTTCTTTTGCTGAGCAGAAGATTTTCAGTAGGATGAGATCCCATTTGTTGATTCTTTCTGCTAGTTCTTGTGCTGTAGAGGTTTTATTCACATAGTCTCTGCTAAGCCAATGTCTCCAAGAGTTTTATCTAACCTGTTTTCTAGGAGGCTTATTGTTTCTCTTTTAATGTTTAAGTCTTGAATCCATTGCGAATTTAGTTTTGTGCATGGTGGAAGAGATAGGTCTAGCTTTAGTTTTTGGCAGGTTAAAGCCCAGTTTTTCCAGCACCATTTGTCAAAGAGGCTGTCTTTCCTCCATTGAGGATGTTTGGCTCCTTTGTCAAAGATAAGGTGGCTTAGTGTATCCAGGTTTGTTTCTGGATCTTCTAATCTGGGTCTGTTACTTTGCCAGTACCATACAGTTTTTCTCACAGTGGCTTTATAGTAGAGTTTTAAATTGGGGATTTTAATACTCCCTGCCATGTCATGGTTGCTTTGAATTGCTTTTGCTATTCTTGGTTTCTTGTGTTTCCAGTTGAATTTTTGTATTATTTTCTCTAGCTCTGTGAAGTATAGTATTGCAATTTCAATTGGAATTGCATTGAATCTGTATAATAGGTGTGGGAGTATAGCCATTTTCATGATATTGGTTCTTCCTAGCCAGGAACAAGGGATGTCTTTCCACTTTCTGGTATTGTTTTCTGTCTCATTTTTCAGAGTCCTATAGTTTTCAGAGTAGAGGTCTTTCACCTCCTTTGTTAAGTTGATTTCTAGTGTTTTTGTTGTTGTTGTCATCTTTCTGGTTTGTATTTACCTTTAAAATACTCTTGAGTAACATATGATTATAGCAGCAAACTTATAATATGGTTAAGAAGCTATAACAAACATGAAATATGTTATTGTATGAAACAGGAAGGAGAATATTCTTTTGTCATCTTTTATACTTCCCTCCATTTGGATTCTGCAGAAAGAGATTTTATTGCGCATCTACTGTGTACTTACTCCGCACTTGCAGGGGAATATGTTAGTGAACTTATGACATTGACTTTAATAAGATTTTTCAAATGAATATACAATGCTAGTCTCTATTCAGTACTGGCATGCTGAGGTCTCAGTTGACATTTTAAAACCCTTTTTAGATGGGTTTATTCTAAGGAAAGACATATTAACATTCTTAGCTACGAGTCATACAAATATATTTGGTAATAGCTATCTCTTAATTTTCCTTGACTTCTATTTAATATAGAAATATAACTCCTGACCTATTATGTGTCAAATCTGACAAATTTGTGATCCCAAAACATTACGGAATGCAATCTCAAACCAAAGGAAAAATGTAAACTAGTTTTACTGGATATAAGTAGAAGCCTAGCTCCTGAAATTCCAGGAAGTTTTTCAAACTGGTCACTGAAGCCCTTTGTCTGGAGTAATTGTCAGTGGTAAAGTCAAAATATGGGTACAATATGGGTTAAACACAACCAATCTATGAGATTACAAACATAGCTGTTTAGATAATACTGATCCAGTAGGGAACTGAGACATGTAGGAAGGGCACATGGCAAGAACAAAGCTAGGGAAGGGACACTCCATATTCTCTGGCCACACAACTGGGTTACTGATGGCTATCTGCACTTCTAATATCAGCTGGTGCTAATTATGGAATAATTTCAAGTTACTGTTTTATTAAGCTATCTTTTGACTATAGTTTAGAGACATTTTCCATGAGAAATGCATTGATTTGTATTGTTCATAGTCTATGCTGGAACATTAACCACCTAAATATGAAGTTTAATTCTTTGCAACTTCCTCTTTCTCATCTTTACCTTATATTCTTCTCTTTCACTCTCTCTCTTGCTCTCTCTTTCTCTCTCACACACATTTCCATTCTAACAATTTAAGTGTCTAAATATTGACCAAGATTTAATGTAACAATGGCAAACATGTGTTCTTCATGAGCTATATAAGAGTAGGGTTAAGAGGGGTAGGGATTAACTCCAAGTGCTACTGCGCCTGTCTTCGAACCACAAGGGCCTGAGTTCAATCCCTGGCACCTAAGAATAGGGTTAAGAGTGTTCTAAAGCCTTTAATTTGTACTCTGTTACCACCATTGGAGATTATTTTGCTTCTTAATTTTAAGATTTAAGTTGATGCTCTGTTGTATGAGCATCTTTTTTTTTCTTTTTTTTTTAATTACTTAACATTAGTTGCACTTGTTTACTGAGCTATGAAGTGTTACAGTTCTCATCTGAAATGTCTTCCAAAGATGCACTTGTTAAAGGCTATTGAAGAATGGTAGAATCTTTGGGGTGAGCCTACTAGATGGAAGATAGATTTTTGGAGAAGTATTTTTAAAGTGGTTATTGGGAAGCCATCCACTCCTTTTCTCTCTCCATGCTTCTGGGTTCCCAGGAGGTGTGAACTTTGCTCCACTAGATACTCCCCCACAGGAAGTTTTGTCTTGCCACAGAGTGAAAATCAGTTGCATCAATGGACCCTAGACTGAAACCAGGAAAAGGCCAAATGGGTCATTGCTCACAGAAGTTGATTGTCATTAGTGTGTCAGAATGATAGAAAACTGACTGATATACAAAGGAAATTGTTAACTAACAATATTTATTTTAATATCAGAACTCAGTTGAGTGGGATGGCTATTATTATAACAGTGGAATTCATTAAAATAATTATTTCTTGGGGCCGGAGATTTAGCTCAGTGGTGCCACCCTCTCCATAGTAAGCACAAGGTTCCTACTTCAATCCCCCATAAGTACATACAACAATATTGGGCAAGGTGACTCACGCCCACCAGCAATCAGTGCCACATACCGCAATGCCAGGCATGGTGGGTCATGCCTGGAATCCCAGCACTCAGGAGGCAGAGGCAGGAAGATTTAGCTCAGTGGTGCCACCCTCTCCATAGTAAGCACAAGGTTCCTACTTCAATCCCCCATAAGTACATACAACAATATTGGGCAAGGTGACTCACGCCCACCAGCAATCAGTGCCACATACCGCAATGCCAGGCATGGTGGGTCATGCCTGGAATCCCAGCACTCAGGAGGCAGAGGCAGGAAGATTGCTAAGTTGGGGGCCTGCCTGGGCTCCATAGTTTGCTCAGGGCCAGCCTGGACTACAAAGCAAGACCTTGTCTCAAAAAATGAACAAACAGCTGGGCATGGTGGTTCACACCTGTAATCCCAGCACTCAGGAGGCAGAGGCAGGAGGATTGCTGAGTTTGAGGTTTGCCTGGGCTGCATAGTGAGCTCAGGGCCAGCCTGAACTACAAAGCGACACCCTGGCTCAAAAAAAAAAAAAGAGAGAGAGAGAGAGAGAACAAACAAAAAAAAACCCAAATTATTTGTCAAATAAATTAAAAAGTAGCATTGAAAACTCTCAAAACCACATCAGGGCTTGATATTTAAGGCTAGTAACTTAAAGCTGTCAATTAATTTATAAAGGTATCCTGTTAATGAAATTAATCTTTAAAACATAATTTTAAAAAATAGAGCAAGTCTCAAATCAATGAGGCTTCTGTACGTATGGATTTTTTTCAATGCTTCTGCTGGAGATAGGCATTTCATTCATATAAAAGAAACTACCAACACATTCTAAAACAAAACAGAATAAACATGCCACCTTACATAATTTTTATATTTTCGCAGTATTTCCAAGGATATTATAGATCTGTAAAGTTAAACAGTGTCTCAGTCACCTTTTCTTCGCTGGAATAAAAAGTGCAATGCCAACAGCTTACAGCAGCTTGTTTTGGAGTATTTTTGTTACTGTGGTTGTTGTTTTCTTTTTCCCATGTCAGTTTCATCCAAGACAGAAACAGCAAAGTTGAAGGCCCTGGAGGGAGGGTAGTTTCTTATTCCATCACAGACAGGAAGCAGAGACAGAAGAGCAGAGTGAAAGACAAGAGTATATCCACCCAAATCAGGCCCCAGTGACCGGCCCTGCAGAGTCCCTGCTTTCTAACAGCGGATTGGCTATAATATCCCCTTTCCATGATCCAGTCACACCCCAAAGCCCTGCTTTGGATCGCATGAGGGATCTGGAGAAGGTGGTAGACCTGAACCATAACATGTACCGTCACCTGTCAGAGGGAATTAGCCATTGTTAACATGGGCTTTGAATCAAGTAGATTTTTTCTTCTTTATTCTCTAGGGGTCCTCGAAGAGGAGGTAGTAGTTTGCATTTTTGCAAAAGTTTGAGGTAATAGCATTGGCTAGCAAACACCTCTGAAAGTCATTCAGAAACTATGTAATTTATCTTGGAGAATCATTTACATAACAGTCTTAAGACTATAAATTAGATGGTAAGGGGATTACAAAGATTATTTCTTTCACTTTTTACATCCATTGAGTAAAAGGCCAATTTTACTTTGGATGGATTTTAGTAAAATATAGAACTAAGGGGAAGAAAAACTCACCTTTGGAATAAACATTATGTTTTGGATCTATACATTATATATATATGGAATATATATATATATATATATATATATATATATATATATATATATATATATGAAAAAACATTATGTTTTGGATCCATACATTATATATAATATATAATATAAAATAATATTATATATTATGTATATTGGGTACTATATGGTACTAGGTTTGAAGAAAAAAATGTGTATTTGATGGAGTTGATGGGGATAATATTAAAGAAAAAAGAATACTTCAAAGCAGTTCTGAATAATATAAAGCACATAACCTAAAAATTCTTCAATTTTTTCTCTATTATGATTTATTTTTCCTTTTTCTATCCTTCTAAAAGGAAAGAAGAGATGCTGAGTTTGATGGGACCTCTATGACACAGAAGCAAAAGTCATCCAAAAAACTCAATTTTCAAAGGAAATTTTTTCAATAGGAAAACACAATTTTTGTGTGTGACAGTGATAGAAATGTTGCATAGCTAAAGCTAAGTGTCAAAGGAACAACTAGTTTAAAGAAATCAGTTTCTTTTCTTTCTTATAAGGGCATATCCTACTAAGATTATAGATTCATAAATTAACAGTAATTTCTAAAGAGCACAAAAGCCTTAGAAAAGACTGATTATCTCACTACACTATAGTTTTTGTATTTTTTACTATTACTTTAATTTCAATAGTTGTGGAACAATCACTTGAGAATAACATAGAGCCCTGCCAGTTTATGTAATATCTAATCTTGTGTATTATATATATGACATATGAAAACACACAAGACCCTCTATGAATTAACTTGTAACAATATTAAAAGATTATCTTGTTTCTAAAGCTCTCTGTATATATTACTAGAAAATGTCAGTCTTTTTTAAAGAAATAAATAACATTTTTTTCTGTGTGTTTTCAAGTATACAATTAAATGGTGTCTTGAGTAGATAACTTAATATTTTTGAAATCCTCTAAAATGTATACATTCTTAGCAAATATTTACCTATTTCTTTTGAATCAGAAGTTAAATAAACTTAAATAATTGTGAAAATAAAATTTTACTCAAATAAAAAATAGAGTACATTTGAAAATGCCCTCTGAATATCTCCAAGATATGTTAATTATCTCTTCACATTCTTGCATTCATTTAAAATACTTGTTCAATACTTGGTGTTTTGGAGGACACTGTCACATACATTGTGGTCATAAGCATAGTTAACATTTAGTTTCTATTCTCCACAAATTTATAAAAATCTAGACAGAGTCAAACACAGAAATCCCTGATCTGCAAAATAAAATTTACAAGGCACAGAGAAAAAAAATCTGTGTTAGACATTGTTCTCTCTCTCTCTCTCTCTCTCTCTCTCTCTCTCTCTCTCTCTCTCTCTCTCTCTCTCTGTTTTGCTTGCAAACTTTTCTTTCATTATTTCATATGGGAGAACTTTAATCCCAAGGATTTTGTCAAGTAATGACTGTACTTGATTTACCTCAGTCAGGGTGATCTGACTTTCTTTGACTGTTGATGGTTGTATGTGATCTAGGTACCACAAGAGTTCTAAGTGGGAGCTCATCTTATTAAAAAGAGGCTACGCACAGCATGCAGAAAAAATGTGCCAGTTGTTCCTCAAAGGAGTAATAGCTAGAATATATAAAGTTCTCAAAGAACAAAATCAGATGACCTAAACTTAAAGACTACATCAAAAAAATGGGCATCTGACATGAATAGACACTTCTCAGATGAAGTAGAAACAGCAAATAAGTATATGCAGAAATGTTCAACATCAATGGTCATTCAAGAATTGCAAATTAAAACAAAGATGAGATTCCATTTTACTTCAGGAATAACAGTTTTTATAAAGAAATCAACCAACAATAAAAGCTGCAGGAGCTATAGGGGGAAAAAAAAAGCAAAAAAACAAACAAACAAAAAAAACACTTTTCTCTGCTGTTGGTGGGAGTATATGGTGCAACCACTGTGGAAATCAGTGTGGAGATTCCTCAAAGTACTAAACCTGGAAGTTCTGTTTTTTGATCTAGCCATTTCCCTTCTTGGTATCTTCCCAGAAAAATTAAAAACATTATACCACAGCAATATGTGCACATCCACCTTTTTAGTGACACAGTTTTTGATAGCTAAATCTTGTAAACAGCACAAATGCCCATCAACCAATGAATGAAGAAAAAAAAAACATAGTTGTTTTTAATGCAGTGGAGTACAACTCTGTCATAAAGAAGGAAGTGCTTGAGACAATTATAACCAAATGGATGCACCTTGAGACCATACTTTTTTTTTTTTTTTTTTTGAGACAGGATCTCGCTTTTGTAGTTCAGGCTAGCTCTGAGCTCACTATGCAGCCTAGGCAAGCCTCAAACTCAGCAGTCCTCCTATCTCTGCCTCCCCAGTGCTGGGATTACAGGCATGAGCCACCATGCCCGGTGAGACCATACTCTTAATTGAAATAAATCAAACACATATGTTTAAATACTATATTAGTTCTCAGATATGACAAACTGAAATTAGAAATAACTAAAATGTATAATAGACATTGGGAAATAGGAAAAAAAATGTTTAAATGAGAGGGAGAAAAGAAAGGGTGAAGGGAAAGGAAAAAGGGGTAAGAAAACAAAAATAGAAAATTGGAGGAAAAATGTAAATAAAGCTTTAGTGTGTAACGGTGGTTGGGTTAAAAAGGAGCCAGATATATCATGTACTGGTACAAATTCACTATGATGATATATATCTCATGATGGTGATATTATATACATATTTATATATATATATATACATATATATATATATATATATATATATATTTAAATGTACCAATAAATGGCTTGTTAAAAAATAAAAATAAAAAATAAAAAATATTTCTAGCCAAATAAACAAAAAGCAGTTGTAAAACAAATGGGACTTATGGGAGAACTTTGTTTTCTGTTAGAGAAATAATGAACTGGCCTTACTCTTCTGTTTTTGCCCATCAACCTATTTCTTCCCTGAAATGTTAGAATACTTTCAAGTGATAAAACTATGTTCTAACAATGAGGAAATTTGAAAAATGTCCTACATATAATGGAGACACACTGGCTATGACATTGCCCATGTGTTAGTCTTCTCAGTTGGATATTTTTTTAATTTAATGTCACAGAACACTACCTGGTTAAACTAATATTAGTCAAGTTTTCTATTAATAGAAGTCCAATTTAGTCTTAATTCATAAAGAATAAATCTCACCCCAATCATCCTATCATCATTGTATAAAGATTTGCTGTTACAAGTCTCAATATTTGAAAAGGTTGTATATACTAATCTAATGACCAAATGTTTTTTATAAGATTTTTAACATGATCTCATTAAGATTAAATGAAATCTCATTGCTTGAAATTTCATTCAAAATAGCACACTTTAATGCATGCCTTAGAATGAAGTAACAAGAGCTCAAAAATTTTTAAAGAAGTCTAACACTCAAGAGTATGACGCACATTGTCATAGGTTAGGAAAGGTTTTGACAGATGAAAGTAGCACAGATTCTGATTCCACTGAATCTTTGCAATGTTTGGAAACCTAAGCACTTGGGCTTCAGTAGAGTGTAGAAAAGAAAAGAAAAAGAAGAAAAAGAGAGAGAAGGAAGGAAGGAAGGAAGGAAGGAAGGAAGGAAGGAAGGAAGGAAGGAAGGAAGGAAGGAAGGAAGGAAGGAAGGAAGAGAACTGGGAACACTGAGAATATTTGCATACTTTCTGTGTACAAACTGTAGGGCTTCTCTAGACTGTGTACTAAAATTGGAATTTGTGAGTCACAAATAAATACATGTTTTGTTTCCCTTTTGTATTACCGTCACATTTTTCAGTATTGAAGCTCAGTATTTCTAAAAAGACTTTTTTCATTTAAACTGTTATTAAAAAAATAAATCTTTTTTGACAGTTATCAGAAATAATATACATGTATCTCTCTAGTTCTTCTGCTTCATTTAACATATATAACATACTGGTTATGCAATTTACCCACTCATTTTCTACCTATGAAATAAATGTTATATGAAATATTAGACATTAATGAAATATTTAGTGATTCTTAAAGAAACATAGAGTGCTTCAACATAGAGTTACCATGCACTACTATGTACTTTGTGCCTCTGGACTCGGGGATGGTTTTGTTAATGTTATTCCTGTGTTTCATTGTCCCTTTCAGACAATCTAATAAATTGTCTGAAAAAGCTTGGACTGAGAGAAGATTACCTGGAGCTAAAGTCTTGCTCTACCTTTTTCCTAGCTATGTGATCTTCAATAATTAATAATTCTTACTTTTTCTCAATGGCCTCATTTATAACATCAAAATACAAACTACTTATTGTAGGGCCAGAAATTTAGCTCATTGGTTCCAGTGCCTGCCTAGCAAGTGCAAGGTCCCTGGTTGAACTCCCGGTAACCACATACTGCAATGACAGGCATGGTGGCTCACATCTGTAATTCCAGGCCTCAGGAGGCAGAGGCAGGAGGATTGCCAAATTCGAGGCTTGCCTGGGCTACATGGTGAACTCAGGGCCAGCCTGAACTATAAAACCAGACCCTAACCCCCAAAAAATAACTACCATATCCAACAATAAATAACAATATTAGCTTTCAAATCTTGGTAACTTTTAAATAAATAGTGTTTCTAAAAGGCGTAGTCTGAAGATAACTAAGGATCTTGGAAACTATGTCAGGACCACAAAGGTGGATGATTTTCTAATAATATTAAGACATTATAAGCCTCTGGCACTGGGATAACATTTGCACTAACAGATCAAAAGTGATGGTCTACAAAATTCCAGGCACTTAAGCATAAATTAAAGTTGGCACCCAGCTATGCTAATGAAGATTGAATTCTTTACAGCATCAAACCTGAAGTAGAAAAAGAATCGAGTATTATTTAAGAGACTCATTCATGAATCAATGATATATATTTTGTTAAATATCCAATATCTGACATGATTTTTAGTATCTTATCTGATAAGAAGTACTCATATAGTCCCTTTACTCAAAGAACTGGCATGATTTCCTGGAGGAAAAGCACTATGTGCTGATTGGAGTTATGAATGGAGTAAGCCATTTGTCTTTATGTTACTTTAAAGAGCTATGGAAAGACAAAATCTAATTGTTAAATTTTGGATCTTGGACACACATTTCTTCCATATAAGTTAAATTATTTATTTTTCTTTTTAAAAGAATAACAGATTTATTTGTAATTAATGATAAAATATATGATATCAGGGAAAATATTGCCACATTTAGAAACATTTAGTTGTCATGAATTTCATAGCTTTCCAAAAGTTAGAGACTTGAATGAAACAATCAGGGGTGATAAAAATAAATGCAATTGATATTGAAGTTGTTTACAGTGAAAAGTATAAAAGAATTGGGAGTTCTACAAAATTCAATAAAACAACATTTTCCAAAAGACTAATTGTACTTAAGAGGATCTATTCAGAATACAAGATGTGCCAACTTATTTTAAAGTAATCAAATACAGAAATTTCAGCACTGTTTTCAGAATCTGCTTATTACTACCCTTTACAACAGTGCTTCTTGGTTAGTTTTGGTATACATAATAACAAACAATACTTTCTTAATTATGTAAAAATAATGTAAAACATTCCTCAATATTAAATATTTAATTATTTGAGAACAAACTTAAAGTACATGTTTGAAACTAGACTTTGTCCTTATTCAAATCAGAATAAAACACTTCAATACAGAACAGATAGCAGAATCCAACGGTCATCTGTTAATGAAAGTATTAAGTCAATTTGAAAAAGATTAAAATAACGCTAATCTTAACATTGTTCAGTTTTTTTTTTTTTAAATATTGTTATTGGGCCGGAAGGTTAGTTCAGTGGTTCCAGCGCCTGCCTCGCAAGCACAAGGTCCTGAGTTTGATCCCCGGTAACCACATACAATGCTGGGAGTGGAGACTCACACCCACCAGCAATCAAAACCACATACCACAGTGCCAGGTGTGGTGGCTCACACCTGTAATTCCAGCACTCGGGAGGCAGAGGCAGGAGGATTGCTGACTTTGAGGCTTGCCTGGGCTACATAGTGAGCTCAGGGACAGCCTGAACTACAAAGTGAGACCCTGTCTCAAAAAAAAAAAAAAAAATTGTTATTTTTCATTTAAAAAAAGAAACTGTTTAACAGGGGCTGGGCTTTTAGCTCACTGGGAGGCATTTTCTTAGCTTTTGTGAGGCTGAGCCAAAGGCTGTATTCAGTCCTCAACGCAACAACAGAAACAAAACAAGACAAACACTTCATTAGGTGATGTTACCGTGTAGCACATTTTATTGTTAAGTTAAATAATAACTTTTTAAAAAATTTCTTAGGGTACTAATAGCCATTTTTGAGACCACGGTGGTCGAAAGTGCTGGCTGGGATGATTGTCATGATCTGCTTTCTGAGCCTGAGCATCTGTTGTTTCTGTCTTTCTCCTGGAGAGAGAAGTTTTACTGTTCTTTTTGTTTTCTTTTTTTTTGTTTGTTTTATAACTTAAGAGACAAGAGCTCCCTTTAAATCTGCTGCACATGATTTTAAGCAATTGTTATACTTTCCTCCAGAAGTGCTTTCTAATGTCTAATATATAGTCCAAGATATAATTTCTTACAGGTTTTTAAAATCTTTTTATTTTCGCACCGATTCAAACTATCATATATTTTCTCAATTTTTTCAACCAAATTTCCTTTAATAAAGTTGGTAAGGATATATTGTTTTGTACACATTTTTCTTTTCTTTTGCACTTCATTTTATTGAAAAATATATCTTTTAGCATAAAGTGTAATGTTCACTGATTAGATTACTTTTGCCAACTCAAAATGAACACTGATACTTTCAAAATATTGAAACATATCAGCTGTATGGTAAAACTGAAGTTATCCACAAAACATATTTTACAAAAAAGTTAAAGCTAGAATGCACTGTAGATCTTTCATTTATTTTTCAATGGTTATTTATCCATAACATGATGTCTGACTAAGATTTCTGGTAGCAGACTTTACTAGGGAGGAGTACTTGCCAGACTGCTCTGAAAATGGAGAGTAGTGAGGAGACTAAGCTGCATGTGATTTATATACAGTTTTAGGGTTCTTAGGGTGGGGACTAGTGGTCAGGGCAGGAGAACTCCATGTAAGTTTCTAATTGGTGTATTTTAATATGACAGAGTGGTGATGTGAAAGGCTAAGAGTATTCAAAGAACAAGAAGAGTAGACCTTGGTGGCAGTGTCATGTTCCCTTTGTTTAATGATGGTGGAAAATAGGAGCATGATGGGAAGGAGAAGGAGGCTCTCAGTGGGAACTCCATATTGGCTTTGTTTTGGATGTGGCCAGACCTGTCAGCATCAAAATTGGTTACAACCGTGCCGGGCGTGGTGGCTCATGCCTGTAATCCCAGCACTCGGGAGGCAGAGGCAGGAGGATTGCTGAGTTCGAGGCTTGCCTGGGCTATATAGTGAGCTCAGAGCTAGCCTGAACTACAAAGCAAGACCCTAAAAAAAAAAAAAAAGAAAATTGTTTACAACCATTCTGGATACACTCAGCATTCAGGCTGTGTATGCATTTTTTAAAAATCCACTTTATTTTCTTCATTGAGTAACTTTTTGACTGGATATCCTACTGTAACTCTCTTTTTATAGTGCTAGAAATTGAACCAAGTCCCATGTGTGCTAAGCAAACTGTATTCCAGATCTCCATTGTAATATTGATCCTTAAGAGCTATCTATAATCTGAAAGAACTAATTATGGATTTATTGTTTATTAGTAAAATCTTTTCTCAGAGCATAAATAACAAACTCTTTGTCATTCTATTATCTTTTTTTTTCTGGTGGGGATCAAACTCAGGTTCTTATTTGTGCAAGGTTGATGCTATACCACTTAAGCTAAATTCCCAGCCCTCTATTGAGTCTTTTTTATAAACCATTAGCAGACACTGATATATATTTTAATTAGCACGTTGCGTTAATAGTTCAAGTCCAGCCTGAACCATTGAAATGAGATCCTATGTCAACATAGGAAATGAGATCCAACAAAAAAACACACATGTATGTTCTCACACACACACACACACACACACACACACACACACACACATTTGCCAAAAATATTTCTAACTCGCTTCTGTAAACTTTGGAGAACTTGGGTATCATATTTAAAGCATCTTATAATTTCTTCCCTCTTTTTAAATCTAGTATTCAAATATTCAAAAATACTCATTATAATTGACGTAATGACATTATTTCAAATTTCACCTAAGGATACACTATAGGAAGTAGCTCCTAAGATGGGCCATGATAGACCAGGTCTATTAGTATCCCTGCTCTTATTTAATTCCTTTGCCTTGTGTTTGAACTTGACTTACTGACTCACATTTACTAAATAGGGTTTGGTAGGAGTGATTAAATATCTCTCGTAATATTAGGTTATAAAAAGACTGTGGTTCTGTCTTGGGGATAAGGTATCAAATATTTTCTCCTAGATGGTTGAACATCTGGGGGAGAACAGCTGGGGAGAACAGCTACCAGTTTAAGGATACTTGTGTCCTACTGATATAGGGAACTAAGTAACCCAAAAATGCCATTCAAGTAAGCCAAAATAATGCAAACAAGGGAAATATTATAACTCTCACCCCACTAAATATCTGAAAATCAAGTTACTGTTCTCTAAAATAAAAGACTTCTAGGAATAATGAAAGTTAAAAGTTGGGAGAATTTATTGAGGAAAGATAGTTTCTGTACAAGAGAGGCAGAAGGGGACCACAAAGCGGTTTGCCAACCAATAGCACATTGCAAAGGTTTTTTATAAGACAAAGCCAAGAGGTGATGTGGGTACAAAGTTGTACCCAATGGTAAATTACAAGGTGGGCATAAGGTGGAGCAAAACCATGATCAACCAATAAAACTGCAAGTATAGTCACTCAAGTAATATTGATTAAATGGGGATCAAGTGGATAAACAAATCACATACAAAGAATTTCTAGAAAGAAAGTAAACTAGGGCTATTGATGTCTATTTAGAATACCGACCATTGCTATTTGTTGGTAGAAGAAATAGTATCTCTTTTCTTTTTATTATGCTAATCAATGAATGTGTCTCATTTTTCTATGCTGTGGGTCCAGCTTTGTCTAATTGCCTTATAATAATTTCTAATTTATCTATCTGCCAAACTACTAGGAACTAGGTAAGTCCTTCCCACCACTTCCTAGTGGATCGTTCAGATAAGAAAAGTCATAGGGGACAATTTGAGAATAAATGCGGCATACTTAGAGCCAGTGTCACAGGAACTGTAAAATATTAAATTTTGTTACATTCAATTGCAAATGTAGGAGCATTTTTTCTATATATGCTCAATATATGCATTGGTGTGAATTTTCTTAGTGTAGGATATGAATTTTATATTGTTTTCATCAAACATCTATAAAAGTTTTATCAATAGTTTAGGAGCTACCTGGAGAAAGACACAGGATAATAAGAAGTACATTTCTTTAGATTGTAAACTACCTTCTGTATAGTGTTTTATTATAGAACCCTGAATAGACTAAGACACTTGTGTAAGTATTTGCAGAAAGTGCCCAAATGTTTTCTAAACCAGCTAGAGTAATTTACATTCCAGTAGCTATATATGAAGTTTTCCTTAACTGCATTTATTTGCCAAATTTTTTTGTCCATGTCTCTATTTTTACTGTTCTGTGGGGTAGGTTGATATCTTATTAGACCATGGTTTAATTTGGTGTTAGGTGATAAATAAGGCTGTAGTTCTCATTACTTTGTTATTGGAAGCTTGGAATTCTATTATAGTTATCATTTGATGAACACATATTTTTATATGAAGTGTAGCATAATTTACTAATTTCCTTGATAGCACTCTGATGCTTCAGAACTTTGCTATTTAAGTACTCTCTGTCCTATTTAACTAAACCTTGTTTACTGCAATATCATAAATATAGCCTCATCAATTTTTTCTGTAATTATTACCACTCAGGTGTAAATCTACAGTCCTTGTGGAATTTCATTCTCTGTGCTGAGAGGGAGTTCCCAGAATAACTGTATTTTCATGTGGATATACGATTTGCCCAGGAGCTATTAGTTATGAAAAAAATCCCTATGCCACTACACAGAAGTTACACTTGTCATTAATAGAGTTAAATTATGTGAAGGTCTGTTTCTGGACCTAATATTATTGTTTTGTGCATATAACATTGTTCTCATACTGTACATATTATTTTCTGTAAGTATTTGTATGTCTTAAGATCTGATAATCTATCAGGTATGTTTAATATTTTTGTCTTACTTAGTCAAGATGTTTTGTATGTCTATATTACTTTAATAAGGGTATTGGCAATTTTAGACAAAATATACCTCATGAAAATTTGACAAAAGATAAATTTAATACATAAATCAATGTAGGAGAATTTATGTTAACAATACTGGGTTCTATAATTAATGGCCATGTTTCATAATATTATTTACTTGTGTTTGATAATTTTCAGTAATATGTGCAGTTTCTACAATATTGGTCTGGTATAAATTTTGTTAAATTAGTTACCTGGCATCTGATGGTTTAATGCTTTTGTAAATGGCTTCCTTTAAAATTATATTACTTATTAGCATATAACTTTACATGTCAGGCTATGAATATACTTTGCCTATTTCCTTGACAATTCTGATAATATGGATCCAAATATAATTCAATTATGTACAGAAATAAACATGTCTTCTGGAAATAATCACAATTTTATTTAATTTTGAAATTTGTGTATTTTTATTATTTTTTTACAATTTTTGCCTTCAATAAAAATTGAAATAAAAGTGTCAGTCTAAGCCTTTTCATCTCATTGTATATTCCAATTCTTAATAATTCATTATGAGAAAAAAATCAGTATGAGGCAGGATGCTCGCA
Source organism: Thryonomys swinderianus (assembly GCA_004025085.1). Classification (NCBI taxonomy): domain Eukaryota; kingdom Metazoa; phylum Chordata; class Mammalia; order Rodentia; family Thryonomyidae; genus Thryonomys; species Thryonomys swinderianus. Next base: position 264 of record PVIC010042037.1, on the reverse strand, counting down.
ACAATTTGTAGTCAATATTTATTACCCTAAAGAATTTCTTCTATTTGTAGATTGCTAAGACTTTACCATAAATTTCATGGTGAATATTATCAAAAAAGTTTTTATAACTACTGAAGTGTTTATATTTTTCATATTTTCTCTCATTTAATTTATATATTGTTTATATTTTATCATGTTTTAAATATAAACCTTTCTCACATTCCTAAAATAACGTTCATAATACTTAGGTATGTATTATGGATTCGTTTTTGCTTATTTCGTGCT
>PVIC010042036.1:0-15947 GCA_004025085.1 Thryonomys swinderianus | reverse complement strand
GGCCGGAGGGTTAGCTCAGTGGTTCCGGCGCCTGCCTCGCAAGCGTAAGGACCTGAGTTCGATCCCCGGTTACCACATATAATGCTGGGCGTGGTGGCTCACGCCTGTAATCCCAGCACTCGGGAGGCAGAGACGGGAGGATTGCTGAGTTCGCGGCGGCCTGCCTGGGCACCATAGTGAGCTCAGGGCCAGCCTGAACTACAAAGCAAGACCCTGTCTCCAAAAAGCAAAAAAAAAAAAAAAAAAAAAAAAACTAGGTCTCGAGGCCTCATTTAACCCTGCTTTACCCCTACTCTATATGTACACGAAATAATTAAATGCATTATATCCCAGCAACATATGTACACTCATGTTTATAGCAGCTCAGTTTGAAACAGGTAAACCTTGGAAACATTCCAAATACCCATCAGCTGGAAACTGGATTTTAAAAAAGATGTCTTAAAAAATAAAGTGGAGTATCAGTCATAAATAATGATAAATTAGATATTTATACTTAAATAGATATGTACCTTGAGGATATAATCAAAAGGGAAATAAATAGGACACAGTTGTGTAAATACTGTATCATTTCTCTGGTATGAGAAATTGAAGGTGTAAATTAGGTCCAGAATGTATTGTGAAATAGGAAGAAAATGTTCAAAAGGAAAAGGGAAAGGGAGGTAGGGGAAAGTAAAGAAGGGGAAAAAATTTGATGGTAAAAACAAGAAAAAAATGTAAACAAAGCTTACATATGTAGGGGTTGAGGGCTGTAGGGAGAGCAGGGGAATGAGAAAAATGAGAATCAAGATACATCATGCACAGGTACAAATTCTCAGTGTTGAATGTGAATGTGACATGCATCTAAAGTTTGCTAATAAACGCAATAAAGGAAGAAAATAAAAATCTTTTAAAATACCTCTTTTGTAACCTTACAGGTTAAGAATTTCCTTACAAACAGAAAGGTTAATGAAAATTAAATCAAAATGTATCCATACAATGGAATGCTAGAGAGTAAAGGCATGAAATAAGCTACATAAGATATTCTAGGTGAATCTTTAAAAAAAAAAAGTTGAGTGAAAGAATTAAGCCACAGAATAATTCATATAATGTATCTGTTAGAAAGTTGTTGCCCTAGTTTCAAATGTTTTCCCAAGCCATGTATGCTGGAGGGTTGGTCACCACCAAAATCTTACTGGGAGGTGGTGAAACCTTTGAGATCTTTAGATCACTGGAGGGATGACCTTGAAGGTGATTATGGGATGTAGACCCTTTCCACTTCTTATTTCCCTCCTGGGAATGGAGTGAACAGTATTGCTTTGCCTTGTGTTTGCACCATGATATGCTTCCTCATCATAGACCCAAAAGCCTACTGATCATGGGCTGGAATCTTCAACACTGTGAGCTAACGTAAACATATCTCTTTATAAGTTATTGATTTAGGTATGTGTCATAGTGACAGAATGCTATCACAGTTATCTACTGCTGTGTAACAAATTCTTCCAAAGTTTCTTGCTTTAATGCACCAGAATCATTTATTATTGTGCCTGATTTCTTTGGATCTGGTATTCAGGAATGGCATGGAGCAGTTCTGACTCAAGGTTGCGTCTTAGGCTGCGGCCAAGTGATTACTGGGTGTCAGTCACTGGAAGGCTTAACTATGGCTGATGGGTCCACTTCTAAGGTCAGTCTTAAAGCTGGTAAGTTGGGGCTGGTTGTTGGTGGGAAGTTTCAATTTTGATCTATATGGGCTTCCTGCCATGACTGCTTGAATTTGCTTCTGGTTAGCTTCAGAGTGAGCACTTGAAGGGAACTAGTCAGAGCCTTCAATAACCTTTTTTGGCCTTCTCTTGGATGTGAGTCAGATAGATCAGTCCCTTATTTGGTATGAAAAAGAATATCCCTGGGAGGCCAGAATCATTGGAAGCCACTTTGGAACCATCAAATTTCATTTACAGAAAACCTAAAGATCAGTAAAAACAAACTCTACTGGTTATGGAGGTACACTTAGATTAAAATTACAGAAGAAGAAAAGGAAATGATTCCTATAAATAAAACAGTTCACCTCTTAGAGGGAGGAAGTTGAGAGTAGGCAAGGATTATTATTTGGAACATAATACTTGCATGTTTTCAGGCTGGGGATTTAGCTCAAGGGGCACCACAACCTGCCTTGGAAACACAAGGGCCCAAGTTTGATCCCCAGTACTACAAAACAAAAACCAAGAAAACAAAAATATGTTGTTTCACATTTTTCTGTAAGTATGATATGTTTCAGAATTTCAAGCAAGGATCTTTACAATAATTAAACTGAAAGAGTTGAGAAGAGAAACTATCCTTTCTCAAACGTAGACCAATGAATGTCAAAAGCACTAATCTGAAATATGGCATAAAGTAGAATAACAGTGATTGCTTATAATAATATAAAATTAGCCAACATTTTTTATTATTTCCAGACAACATAAAGCAGATTGATTTATTTTGGTTCTATATTTATTCCTTTAAAAAACCAATGTAGTTTTATAATCTGCTTTTTACAAATGTAGAAATAGAAAATCATGGTGATTTAGGTATCTCACCAAAGGTCATGAAGTCGTTGAGCCAGGATTCCAGCCCAGTCAGTTTCTGATGCAGGTAAGGAGGCCCAAATATAGATATGCATTTTTAAAGTCTGAGGGTTTTTTTTTTTTGCCTATATTAGACAAACTTTTGAAACCCTTAGTTGAATTAGTCAACTACCCTTTCTCAGTATGTGATTGGCATCATATAAATATCAAACATATTTGTTAAGTGAAGAGGAAGACGTATTCATTTCACCAAAACAGGTATAATGGTAGTTGTGTATCAAGCAGTGTTCAAGGTGTTTCTACAAGTATTCACTTATTTATAGTCTTCTGACCATCTCCTAGTAACCACTGTAATTCATCCCTTAGAGGGAAGCCCCTGGCTAACTTCCCTTCTTCACTTGGCCCTAGACAGGAAGCTCTGATTTTTAGTTTCTTCTTCCTTAGTATCTGGGTCTTGATATTTTAGCATACTACTTTTGTGAATCAATTCAATGGCTGTACCCTGAGCACTGATTCCATCATTACTGGGTTCTAGTGGGAAAGAAGCATAGATAAATTTTCATCTTTTACCTAACAAATGAGTACTTGTCTTTTAAAACTTTCTTTTTTTGTGTTAACATGGATGGGGACAGCAAATCCCTTGAGATTTAATCCTCAACCTTTGAAACAGGAAATGCGCATGCTTCTTGCCTTATTTCTGCTTCTAGTTTTGGTTCCTTTCATAAGTGGTAAAAATGCTTTATTCAGTTATTTTCCAGCATGATATTTCTCCAAATCGTTGAGTAGCAAGTCTGAACATGTCTGTTTGTTGTTTTAATAAAAAGATCTCAGCCTCCTTGTTCGCAATGCCACAGGGACCTGGGCTAAATTCTACCTTGATAAATCATTTCAGACTAGGATAGGGCCCCAGTGATGGAGAAGTCAGTTACTCTTTTCAAGCAATATTTGCCTGATGTACATAGGAACACAACAGAAAACCTAGTTTTAAAAATACCATTTTCATTTTCATTGGTATTATCCTTGTTATCAACACAAAATGGGTAAATGTGACAGCTGTGATATGGATAAGTGCTTTCCCTCAGCCTGTGGAGCTTCTTTGGGGTGGTGGAATGTTTAGGAGGTGGGGGTTAGCGCAAGGAATTTTCATGATTAGGGCTATGCCCTTAAATGGGATATTGGGGTCCCCAGCCCTTCCTGTTTCTCATCTTCCTGACCCTCCTTTGTCGTGTAGCTCCTGTTATTTTGTACTGGTCACGACAGGTCCAAGGAATGGGGCAAGTGATTCTGGGCTGAAACTCTGAATCTGTGAGCCCTAACAAACCTTCTCTCCTTACAAGTTGTTCATCTCAGGGATTTCATTACAATGAAGGAAAGCTGGCTAACTTCTTTTACATAGGGCTGTTCATTTATTCAATAGACAGCTATTGAGTATTTGTCACTGACATGGTCCCAGGCTTCAGTGAGCTCTGGGCAAGGATAGCGGTCTATTTGGTATGTGTGTGCCTTGGTGGTAGTGATGGTGAATGAGAATGGAAAACCAAGCATAGAATTAAAGACAGTGTATCGCAGGCAGTGTAGTTGAGGATTTAGCAATGGGGCTTCTGAACTCCTCTGGGGTATGGTGAGTATGGTGCTGGGCAAGGGTTCCTGATGGAGGAAAACTGAGCTGACAAGTCCAAGGAATTGTGTTGAGCCTAAGGGGGATGAGAAAGGAAAGGACAGAGAGAAACAGTTTGCTTTTTCTTAGAGGTTCAGGTAATTTGGGGGGATTTGAGTTGCATAATATAAAACTCAAAGGATGCTTTGAGAGGATACAGGTTGCGTAGAGGAATTTATGGATAGCTGGGTACCCAGTGTGAAGAGAAGTTGCCTTTATTCTGCAGAAGTGAGAGTTTAGAATGTGTTTAAAACAGAGAAAAAGCAAAGTGACACTTGTGTTCTAGAAAGAGCTCTCTTTACCAAAATTAATAAATGTATGCATTCTTCTTGGCCTGGCAAATATTTACATACTAGGAAAATAGTGAAATTATCTTTCTCTCTTTCAGTGAAATCTTGGAGACAACCTAAAGGTCTAACAAGGCAGAGATTTGAAAAGTAAATATTAGCAAATTTAAATGATGCAAAGTTTTATACATTCACAAATAGAAGAATTTTGTTGACAAGGAAAACTCATAGTAAATATATGGAAGGGAAAAGTAAGTGGCAAAGTATATTCTATACAATCTCCTTTTGACTACTTCATATATATATATATATATATTTTTTTTACTCACTGAAAGTTTTAAATATGAACATCTCTGAATAGTGAAATTATATTTAAATTCTTTTTGTTTTACTTATCTAGATTTTGTAATTTTAAAAATGAGACATGATAACTTTTTAACATGAAAATAAGTATCTTTAAAATATTTTATATGAAAGCAAAAAATTTAAAGGAAGATAGGGGAACAGAAATGCCCTCTTCAGAATTTATATATTCTTCTCGTGATATGCTCAGTGTTCCTTTTGTCTAATTACTGTGGCTTCAGACACTTTGGGACAAGAATTAAAAGTATGACCTTCAGTTACTTCTGAGTATTAAATCTGTGGTCACCGATCTACACCAGATTCAAATCACTTTCTCTCCTGTCTTGATTGATGACAGATACCTACTGCTAACTGCTTGGCCTCTGGGTTCACGAGCTCCCAAAGGCACTGACCTACTCTGATGAAGGCAAACCATACCCCAACCCTGTTGATTCTTCGCAGCTGATCCACTGCAGTCAGCAGGACTCCTCAGAGTACTGTTCTGAAGTCACTTAAATCACCCTCCAGACCTCAACTGGTCTTTTCCGAATCCCTTTATCTTGCCTTTGGGATGCAAGCTTACAGAACCTTACCTTGGATTGGTTTTCAATCATCTTGTTCTTATTTTATTTGCAGGCTCATGTTGGTACCTTCCTTCTAGTTGTGCTTCTTCCGGTTGGGCTTGATGTCATCCCTTAAAATAGTAGCTCTAAAGTTTCCATGTGCAAAACAAACAAACAAACAAAAACCTAGCAGGGCAGCTTGCTATAAATTCACATTCTCAATCTCCACCCCTTGGAGATCTTGATTTAGTAATTCCAATTATGAGATTGACAGTAGACACTGCAACTGACACTCCCAAGTAATTCTGATGCGTACTGCTCACAGCAGTATGTAGAGAAGAGAGCAACACATTCCTCTCCTAGTTTGCACAGCACAGCACAGCACAGCACAGCACAGCTCTCTTCCTTTCTCTTTACCTCTCTAGTGGCTCTAGAAAACTACACTCTGTGATACTGCCAGGAACACTATGTATGCAAGCTGGTGTACTGGATGCACAGCTTCCTGAGGAGTGGGTGACCCCAGGGTTGTCCTTACCTCTTGAACTGAAAATGACATTTTGAATGTATAGTTATTTTCTGGTGAGAAAGTCTAGAATTTTAACCTGATTTTCAATGAAAGTCTGCTATCCAAAATGTTAAAGGAAACCTAAGAGGCATTAAATAGATTTATGCCTTGAAAATTAATTACTTTCCCATTTGATGTGCTTCACGTCTGAACATTGTGCTGCTTTAATTGTTTCCTTGGGGCATAACCCCATCTTGGCATGGGTTTTAATGCCTTGGCAAGTATAAGAAGAACATATGCCGGGAGCAGATACAAAAGAGGGTGTCTGCTGGCCCTTTGTCCCCATCAGTCTTTTCCTTTGGCATTTTTCTGTTATTTACATGGTTTTTCATTTGGGCCTCTCTCATCCTTTTTTCTTTTTCTTTTTTTTTTTTTTGAGACAGGGCCTTGCTTTGTAGTTTAGGTTGGCCCTGTGGTTCACTATGTAGCCCAGGCAAACCTCAAACTCAACAATCCTCCTGCCTCTGCCTCCTGAGTGTTGGGATTACAGGTGTGAGCCACCACACCCAGCATTGTGGGGTGTGGTACTGATTGCTGGTGGGCATGAGTCACCATGCCCAATATCATATCATTGTATGTGGTTACTGTAATCAAACCAGGGACTTTGCATTTGCTAGGCGGGCGCTGGAACCACTGAGCTAAATCTCTGGCCCATATCTCATTCTTTTTTCAGGCAACTGGCTATCCTCCTTCCTGTCCACTCCTGTGCTCATTAAACTATATTTCAAATAACATAAATGGAAATTGAAATATCTTCTGATAAAAAGAGAATGTATGAGAAAATTTATGAGTTTTTGCAAAAATGCCTGAATTTATTGCTACTAGGAGCCTGCACTACACACAGACACACAGACACACACACACACAGACACACACATATTTTTTTTTTTTTTGGAGACAGGGTCTCGCTTTGTAGTTCAGGCTGGCTCTGAGCTCACTATGTAGTCCAGGCAAGCCTCGAACTCAGCAATCCTCCTGCCTCTGCCTCCCGAGTGCTGGGAGTACAGGCGTGAGCCACCACGCCCAGCATTGTATGTGGTTACTGGGGATTGAACTCAGGACCATTGTGTTTGCAAGGCAGGTGCTGGAACCACTGAGCCAAATCTCCAGCCCTACACATATATAATTTTATAGTCTCTAAAATAGTGAGAGAAAGAGGGCACTGAATGGTTTTATGTAGCTAGTATCTCTTGCAGTTAGGGCTTGGGCACAAAACCTGGATCCACCAAATCAAGCATTGACTTTGGACTGGAAGAAACAGAGGTGGAGTAGAGGATACTTTGAAAACTTCCTTTTGGCAGTGGGTTGTGGCCATATCCAGATTTTGGAGGTGACGATTCAACAGTGTCCTGTGTCCAGTGTCAGAGGTACAGACTGTGAAGTTTAGTGACACAGAGGGTGTGAGTGATGCTTTCTATTTCTGTAGCTTAGGTTTGGGAAATTTTCCTAGCTGTGGACTATATTTCCAGCTCTGTGGTCCTTCTTGAGGGTTCATGAGCTACTCAGAACACTTTCAATAATATCCTTTCTGCTAAAGTCAACCATAGTCAGTTTCTCTTGGCTTGCCTACTTCTGTATCTTCCTCATGTGCATTGTCCTTTTTTGAAGGACATGAACCCATTTATAAATCCGCAGGATACTTGACTCTTCTCTTCCTCACTTAAAAAGTTTGATCCTGGAAATCTCCAAATTTAGGGAAGAGAAAATACTACAGTGAATACTTACGACTCACCATGTCACTCCAACCTTTGCCATCCACTTTTCATCTGTCATTTTTCTTTATCTTTGTGGAACAGAAAGAGAAGAGCTGGGGAAATTTAATGGTAATTATAAGGCACCATATTATCTCACCCATAAATACTTTATATGTGCCTCTAACAGATAATAACTTAAAAATAAGCACCACCATTACCCCAACTAATTAAAAAATGATATATTATGTAACATCTTTGTTTTCCCCAAAATGGATTTTTAATAATTGGTTTGAATGAGGTTTCAAATACACCCCACAAAATATATTTAAGGGATACCTTCTTTCTAGCCTCAATTTACTTTTATTAAGTTATATTTTACATGCCTAATATGTCTCTTAAATCTCTTAAAACCTACAGCAGTTCTTCCTTCTCCTTTGTTTTATACTATTTATTTTTAGAGAATTTCTAATGTGCTATGGATTTTCTAAATCTCTGGGTCTTCTTACCGTATCCTTGTGATGTCATGTTCCCCCGCTCATTTTTTCCTCTCTAAACTGCTAGTTCTAGGGGCTTGAGTACATACTATTTTCCTGTACTTTAGATTTTTCTTTTCCTTTGCTTTTTTTTTTTCCTTAAATATCTAGCTTTGTCTGAATTCCCCCAAGAATTCAATACTACACCCTTCCCTCAGTGTTCTCTTCTTAGACACATGTAGCCTTTCGCCATCATTTCCTTTATGTTGTAGTTTAGAGCTACAATGTCCCCCCAAAGCCACCTGTGTTTGTAAGGTAATTAGACCATAGGGCATGATGTATGGAGGACTGTCAGTGGATTCACCCATGGATGAGTTCCGTAGCCAAAGGTGCTGTTAGGAGGTTGAGCATGGCTGGAGGTTGGTCACTGGGGTGTGACCTGGGAAGGTATGTTCTTGTCCCCAGCTCTTCCTTTCTTTCTTTGCTTTCTGGATGTCACGGTGTGAGCAGCTTTCCTCTGCAGTGCTTTCCCACCAGGCACTTCTGTTTTGGTACCAGCCAACTTCAGATTGAACCTACAGGAAACTGTGAGCCAACTTCTCTTCCTTTAAATTGTGAGTATAGATGGTTATTGTTTGCCAATGGCAGAAAAACACTCCTGCATTCCTATTTCTAAAAAGGCAGAAACCATGTGCAGGGATCATCTATGTGTCATTGCTGTTCTTTCCTCCATACATTGTGTACACTGTGCATCTAAATAGTTCCTGAGCTACTGGATACGGGAGTACAGATCACAATCAGTTGTCTGTTCTATGTGGGTTTCCTCACTGTGTTTCACAGACTAGATCAAACTCTCAGATTGTGTACCTCAACAGGGGAGGGCTTAACATACTTTTGTAGCCTAAGTACCTAACACAACTCCATGCTCACACATAGTACATATTCAAGGCACGTGATTTGGGGAATCCTTGCTTATCTGTCCTTGCAGGACTTGTGTCAGTTTCAATGAGAGGTTTATATGAGAAGTATATATAACACATTATGTAATTGCAAATAAAATTAATGACAATACTAATCATCTCTGGTCACTGCTGTTGTGTTTTAAATAGGCACAATCAGTTTAAATGTATAAAGCTACTGATTTACCATTTATTTCTGGAGATGTTACTTACTCAGGGTTTTAATTCACTATTGAAGAGAAATTTGCAGGGGACATCTCTCATGTGGCCAACTTTTTGTTATGGAGATTAATGGTGTTATAGCCCATTGAAAATTTTCCACATACAGGAGTGATTTTTTTTTTGTTTTTTAGTTTTTTTCTTGCTTTGTAGTTCAGGCTGGCCCTGAACTCACTGTGTAACCCAAGTTAGCCTCATACTCATAGCAATCCTCCTGCTTCTGTCTCCCAAGTGCTAGGATTACAGGCATGAGCTACTACACCCAGTACTGTGGTATGTGATACCAGGGATTGAATTTAGGACCTTGTACTTGTCAGACAGATGCTGGAACCACTGAGCTAAATCCCTGGTGCAGCAGTGAAAGATTTTTATAGTGATGTCACAGAGCTCTTTTGACCATAAGTGACAAAAAACCCAAAAGAGTTCTAACAAAAAGGAATTTTCTTGTTCATACATTTGAAAAGTCTAAGGATATCTGATTCCAGGTATGGCTGGAACTAAGAACTTGAAACAAAGTTGTGGTACTTTTCAATCCCTAGGATCTGCTGGTTTCTGCTTCTCTTGATCCATCCTCATTCTCTTCCATCTCCCATCATGCTCCTCATGTGGCCAAAGCATGGGTCTCCTTCTAACACCATTCTTCCCAAATCAGATCTTCTTCCCTAGCTGCTCTAGCAGGAAAATCCCAAGATGACTTCTGGTTATGTTAGGGTTCTCTGTGCACCCCAAAGAAATCATTGTAGTTAAGCTCTGGAAGATGGCAGATAGCACTGTAAAGGGACAGTTCTGGGGAGGTATAGCAGAAAAAACAGAAGTTGGTCTGTACATACCTCAGCCCAGAGCTCTGCACCTAGAGAGCTCCCTGGGAGGTGCCCTTGGTCCCAGCTTTACTGGTAGTTTTTTTCATTTAGGTTTGGAGGCACATATTTAATATAGCAAGTGATGTAATGGAGTGTTTCACTTCAGCTCTAAAGAGTTATAAACCTCAGTTCTATCATGAAGCATGTGATGGCCTTCAAAAGATAAGAGACAAAAATTATATACAACATTTTGTTTATATCTGTGTTTTCTAAGAAGACTCTACTAATATGTCCATAGCTTTCCTCGGATTTGAAAGTTTCTTATTATAGGCAAGGCTGTGCTTATATGTAATACCACACACTTGGTAGGCTGAGGCAAAAGGATCACAAGTTTGAGGCTGGCCTAGACAAGTTAGCAAGAACTTGTCTCAAAATGTAAAAGAAGGCTGGGCCTGTGATGTGGCCCAGTCATAGAGCACCTGCCTAAGCTTGTGCAAGGTTCCTGGATTTAATTCCCATTTCTTGGGCAGAAGTTGGGCTTGGGTGAGCCATAATAGTAAGAAGACCCACCGGGCGTGGTGGCTCACACCTGTAATCCCAGCACTCGGGAGGCAGAGGCAGGAGGATTGCTGAGTTCAAGGCTTGCCTGGGCTACATAGTGAGCTCAGGGCCAGCCTGAACTACAAAGCGAGACCCTGTCTCAAAAAAGGAAAAAAAAATATTAAGAAGACCCGGTGGTTTGGAGTGGAGCTGCCACTGACATCTGGGGGAAGAAGTTAGTTATAGTGTAGGGTGTATCGTGTCTCTGACGATAGCCCTTGAGTGCCTGGATCAGGTTCAAGTTATGAAAATCAGTCTCTCTTCCAGCATACCATGCACTGCTAATGGAGAATCTAAATGAAGTTAGAGGTCTAGATTGTATGTTCCTTTCCTATTTTACTTTTCTTCTTTTTTTCTGGCAGAGAGCAATACTTCTTCATTTTTGACATTTAATTCCAGTAATTTGTCTATCAAGGAATACCATGTTTTTCCTGAGGGTATTTTCAAGTTCTCAATCATAAGTAAAAGACCAAACAGGAGTATTTTGGGCACTTACCTTTACTATGGGATTTTGGTACTTGGTACTGTAACACAGAGCACCTCTGAACTTTTTTCATATGTCCTTGACATCCCCTGCTCTGAACCAGTTCATCTACTGGAGACTTTTTCTGATGTGAAATTAAAATGTTTTGCTGTGAGGCAAGATGTACAAAGAGCAATTCTTGAGAGATTCCTAATCCTCAGTGTAGCCTTTTTAGAGTCTCCTAGAATGACTAATTTATTGCTACTGGGGATTGAACCCAGGCCCTTTGCTTTGGGCCACATCCCCAGGCCTTTTAAAAATTTTAATTTTTTTTTTTTTGAGACAGGGTCTTGGTTTGTAGTTCAGGCTGGCCCTGAGCTCACTATGTAGCCCAGGCAAGCCTTGAACTCAGCAATCCTCCAGTCTCTGCCTCCCGAGTGCTGGTGTGAGCCACTACGCCCAGCACTGTGGTATGTGGTATTGATTGGTATGTGGTATTGATTGCTGGTGGGCGTGAGTCTCCATGCCCAGCATTGTATGTGGTTACCGGGGATTGAACTCAGGACCTTGTGCTTGCAAGGCAGGTGCCAGAACCACTGAGCTAACCTTCCAGCCCCTTACAATTTTAAATTTTGAGGCAGGTTCTTACTAAGTAGCTATGTAGGATCAGCTCCAGCTTTCCATCTTTCTGTCTCAGCCTTCCACAAAGCTGAGACTTCAGGGATGCAGCACACTACACACAGTTTAGTCTTATTTCGTCTGAGAGGAAAAACAGCACTTTTCAAAGTGAGCCTGTAAAGAGTATCTTCATGATCAAATACAAAAATAAAAACTCAAAAACAAAGAGTAGCTTCAAGATTGATGGCTGTTGAGCTTTAAACACACACACACACACACACATGCACACACACACACAACACATCACTTTCTCCTAGATTTGACCTTGAAATACCTTTTGAAACATATTTCTCCATCTCACTTTTTATAGATGGAGAAATTGAGGCTTCTGGGAATCAAGGGACATACACAGGATTGCACATGTTTCTTAGGAGCAGGGATTTCACCTCTGAGTTTTATAGGTTCAAATGCCACCTTTCCACTCCCAGTACCGCTTCCCAATGCCTGAAGACACTCTTTATGAACGACAACTAGAGGGCCGCGGTGCCTGGCCCTGGAGCTGAGCCTACGAACCTGCGTCAAAATTTAAAATTTTAAAAAGGCCTGGGGATGTAGCCCAAAGCAAAGGGCCTGGGTCCATTAGAATGCAGCAGAGGCCAGGACTGACAGGACAAATAAACCAAAGTTTAACCATCTGTTGTTTCCTCAAAAAAGGTTTGACAAACTCGTCAAATTTTAGGACAGTCTCATCTGATCTCCCAGCCAACCAAGAAATTTAAAGCAGATAGCGACGACACCATTCTATAACTTTGTGCATTTTAAAATTAACCGAATTTTACAAGTGCTACTTTAGATTAGAGGGGCCTAATTGGATAAAGGAAAAAGAGTCGCTTAGCTGATGAACAGTACTGTAAAAGTCTAGACTGGGTTGGTTCCGGAAATGGATCGCACAGGATTGTTTTCATTAGTGTGAAGCGAAGTTCCAACACTCTTTCCAACCTGAAGATGAGTTGACACGGCGTAGCAGCCCAGGAAAACATGAAGGCTGATAGGAAGTTCTTTTATTTTAAGACCAGTTTGAATGCTAAAACTTTTTCGTGCCAAAACTCTTCCCTATTTTATTTTTAGAATAAGGATTCGGCGTGGCCTCACAAATGTCTGATCTGGAGAAGACGTCTTGACTGCGGAACAGCGAGCTGAGTCCGTTCTTATTAATATTAAATAGCCACGTCTGTACCCTTGAAGCAAGTGGGGAGAGAAGGGAGAGGAGCTGCTGACATTGACAATGAATCTGAACAGGAGTTGCACTAGCGGTGTCCACTACGTTGCCGCTCCCTCGCCTGGCCTTCCGGGAGCTGTAGTTTTTCTCGGAAGGTACTTCCCTAGAGAGCCGCGGTGCCTGACCCGGAAGGAACTACAATTCCCAGAAAGCGCTGGGACTGGGGCCCCTCCTGCTGTAAATGAGTGTAAACTCACCACGCGGGGGCGGGTGGCAGCGCGCGGGCGAGCGGCTTGGGCACTGCGCTGGGGCGCACTCGTCTAGGGGACCCAGGCCCGGCCACCTTCCTGGCGTCGCCGGGCTTTCTTCTCACTTTTGAGCAGTGGAAGGCCGAGAAGTCAAAGCCATGCAATCGGAATCAGGAATCGTGCCGGATTTTGAAGTCGGAGAGGAGTTTCACGAGGAGCCCAAAACCTATTACGAACTCAAAAGTCAGCCTCTGAAGAGCAGGTGAGTGGGGACAGCAGGAAGGGGGCGCGGCGGGCCCCGCGCTCTCCACCCGGCCAGCGGAGCGGCTCTCCGCGCCCTGGGACAAGGAGCCCGTGCCCTTGCTCTGGGGCCGAGGGCGACCTGCCCCTCGTCAGCCCGGGGCCACTCCGCCCGGATCTCGGCGTCCTGCGGAGAGCGGCACCTCGGGACGTCGCGTGTCCCGGCGCGGGGACCCCGGGGTGGGGCTGCCCGCTGCGGAGCCTCGGTGGGGGCGGGGGAGCGACTAGGCGCCTGAAGAGCGCGGAGGAGCGCGGGGCGGGACCGCGGACCAGGTGGGATGCGGAACTTTCTCCTGAGCCCTTTCGGAAGATTGCCGCGGACTGCGGGCCGGGAGAGCAGAGCTTGGGAATGGAGGAGACGCTACGCTCGAGGGGAGCGCTCAGCCAGCCTGCGGCCCGGCCCCCTGGGAAGACCAGCCCCGGGTGCCCTCCAGGTGAAACTCGGGGCCCCGCCCCTCACCTGCCCGGCCAGTGTGGGCAGCGCGGGGCGGGGCCTGCGGGGGCGTGGCTCCGCGTGCAGGTGACGCTCCTGTCAATAAAGCCGGGAGCGCACCTAGTCCTTGCTTTGGAGGGGTCGCACATCCTTGGGGTTATCCGGAGTGTCCTGTTTGCAGCCGCACGTGTTTGCTAGGCTCTTCAAAAACTTTAGCAGCGCAGTGAAGACACCCGCCGATCTGGTGCCCCCAGCCCCAGTGCCACTTTCTTTGCCACCTCCATTCCCATTTGTGTGGCTGAATACATTGGCTCGCTCCTTTCTCCTTGCCCATGCCTGGGCCCCTCGCACTTCACTTTTCAGTGAGAGGGAGATGGTTGCTTGAGGCCATGGTAGCAGAAAGGGATTTGTTTCCAGTCCTCTTGCTGATACAGGCACTATAACTGAAAGAGTTGAGCTGTGTAGCCCCAGTGTCCACCTCCCAGTTTGCCTGTGTGTGACTGGGGCCTGTGTGAAGGGGCCTGGCTGGTGGAGGAGGGTTCAGAAGTGGTGTGGGGGAATGGGAAAGGGCAGCTGAGTCAGGAGCAAGGTGGTGGAATCCTTGCTTCTGCAGAGATCACGTGTGGTTCTTGGTCTGACAGAAAGTGAGCCAGGTGTGATTCCTTCAGGGCTGTGGTCAGAATCCAAGTTGAGGAAGAAAGTCTGGGAAGAGCTGACTCAGGCAAGCCTTGTTGAAGCAGCCTTTTCTACAAATACTTAAGGCAGTTTGGAAGGATGCATAAAACCAGCCTTTAGCTGATGGCTTCTCTTCATAATGACTATTTTGTGTGTGAGCATACATTGTGTGTGTTGGGGGCTGGGGGCTTTGAGTAATATTGTGTAAGGGGTATTGTTGGTTATGTTCATTGTGGCTTTATCTGCATTTGGCTGAAGGGACTAGTGTTTTACTGAGCAGTCGCTGCTTTTGCTTCTATAAGCAAATGCTTACATGGCCAGAATGAGGGAGCGGGTGTGTGTGTGTGTGGAGCCCTGAGAGAAATGAATTAACCGGACTGTTTGGAACATTTTTGATGGTAGCTGATACATAACATTAAATGAGTTTGAGGGAGTGAGGAAAATATCATCTGGGAGGCCCCAGATGCACGCCACCACGTTCACGTTGGAGGATTTGGGCCTGCTCTTCTTCAGAGTCAGCGAATATTCTTTGTGAGGGTGCACAGCCCTGGTAGCTGGCTAGCAAGCACACATAAGGAAAAATGTGGGTGCGTGGGAAGAGAGGGTTTCACACGTTGTTGCTAGAAGCAGGTGTAGTTCAGCAGTAGTATGGAAAAGAAGACTAAATTTAAAAAGTTGTTGTAAAACTTGTGTGTGGAGCTGACACATGCTCTTTGAAATAAACTGGTTAAATAAAATCTACGAATAAATATATGGCAATGTTTCCCTGTAGTGTTTTCTGCACTTGTCTAAGGTATTGCGATTGACATCTGTTGTGTGACTTTGAGAGGATGCACATTGTTTGGGGCCTTCTCATTGCTGCCTGAGTCTTTGCTCAGCCATCTCTCTTCTAAGTCCTGATTGGAAAAAATTGCAGTTCAAGGATTAAGGCTACTATAGTTGGATCATCTCTCAATTGTATTCTTCCTATTGTCTCCTGGAGCTGACCTTGTTTCCAGAATCTACCCATTTCTTGCCAACTCTTCTGCCAACATTCTGAATCAAACTGCTATCCGCTCTGCCTGGGTTGTTGTCATTGTTTCTTTTTTTTTTTTTTTTTTTTTGCTTTTTGAGACAGGGTCTCACTTTGTAGTTCAGGCTGGCCTTGAGCTCACTATGGTGCCCAGGCAAGCTGCCGCGAACTCAGCAATCCTCCTGTCTCTGCCTCCCGAGTGCTGGGATTACAGGCGTGAGCCACCACGTCCGGCATTGTAGTATGCGGTGTTGATTGTTGGTGGGCGTGTCTCCACGCC